>CAXAMN010009513.1:109766-124705 GCA_963970005.1 Durusdinium trenchii | reverse complement strand
GTAGTAGTAAGGCCAGGAGCCCCTAGTAGCGTCCTTGCTCGTAGTAGCAAGGCCAGGAGCCCCTAGTAGCGTCCTTGCTCGTAGTAGTAAGGCGAGGAGCCCCTAGTAGCGTCCTTGCTCGTAGTAGTAAGGCGAGGAGCCCGTAGTAGCGTCCTTGCTCCTAGTAGTAAGGCCACGAGCCCCTGGTAGCGTCCTTGCTCCTAGTAGTAAGGCCAGGAGCCCCTAGTAGCGTCCTTGCTCCTAGTAGTAAGGCCAGGAGCCCCTAGTAGCATCCTTGCTCCTAGAAGCAAACTGAATTAGACCTTTCTTCCTTTTCTTTGTTCTTTGTTTCTATTAGTGAGGGCATCCAACCTATTACTAGCGATGGCCTCCAAGCTTCCTGTCCTTTCGCCATCTTTCGCCCTGATGACTTGTGGCGATGTTTCAGCTAATCCACAAACCCAAAGCACCACACCAAGGTGCCGCTTTGTCTAACTAGCCCCAGATGGTCACCCCCCAAAAAAAGGGCTTCTACGGCTTCTACATGCTTCTGCTAAATTCAGAATTTGTTCACATCTCACCGTTTCCCAGCCTCGATCTTGAAGCGGGACGCTCGGGACGCTCCCGGCTCCGGCTCCGCCGATCGCGGGGACTGGGCCGTCGATCGCGGCTGTCCCGGCGGTCCCGGCGGTCGCGGCTGTCCCGGCGCCGTGGAGGGCTGCGGCCTCAGCAGATCCCTCCCCTAGTGGCTCAAGCGAGTTCAGTATCTTTAGTAGCGATGCCAGGAGCCACTAGTAGCGTCCTTGTTAGTTGAAGCGAGTTCAGTTTGGTTTAGTCATCAGTCATGACTAGTTTGTCTTTGGGGTGTTAATGCCGAAAACAAGGTGCTTCCAATTTTGACACTACGAACAGGAACTGAGTTCCACATAGTTCCACCCAGGAACTACGATGTAGAGACACTTCAGAGCTGAGTCCCCCCAACGTCGATCGGAACGGGACCTGAGCTCAAATTGAACTAGGTGTCCGTTCAATTGAACAGGTGTCCGTTCTGCTTTCATCATCAGGTTGTCGAAACCCTACTTGATACTTGCCATGCCAAAGGACTATGCATACACATTGCTTGCGGCTCATCTGGTTATTTGTTGCTTTGGCTGGGCTGGTGCATCACTTGGCTATCTTCACAGAAGGGATGCATAGCGGCTCTTCGTTGGGATCATCTGTGGTGCATATATATATATATATATCAATTCTCTTGCGTCACCGACCCCCGGGAACGAAGCACGGCTTACAAATACAAAAATACGTGCCAGTCAACTGTGTCGTTGCACTCTATTCTCATCCATGTCATGTCCATGTTTAACCTTGCCCGATGTGCATCCAGGAACTCTTCAACAAGAAGAACAAGGACAAAATCAACAAGAACATTAAATCATCATCGACGACGACGATGACGACGAGGACCGCGATGACAATACCAACAACGACAACGATGCCAGCAACAGCGCCAATAACAACAAAGCAGCAGCAACCAGGAGCAGCAGCAGCAGCAGCAGCAGCCGCCAGCAGTAGCAGCAGCAACCACAACCCATGATGTGGCCTTCGTCTTGAGGAACGTGACCGCACCCTGCCAGATGGGCGCTGCTCGTCATTGGGCAGGCGCCCAAAACGATAGATATATTATGATATATTTAGTATGAACATCCTGTATGCTGTTTGCGACCCATGCCCTCAGATTCACCTGTCCTGCCGTTCCTTATGATGCCATCCCAACAACGAACTTCCAAATGCCCTACTTGGACCGTTTCCAATGTCCCAAGGTCTCACCTATTTCAAAAGCAATTGAGTCATGTTGAGTCCATACATACACCGCATCTGCCTTCTTGGTCTGGACTCTGAGGAGGAGGGCATGCTGATCGAAATAGCAGGGATTGCGTCTCCAGAAATGGCTCATGTCCAGAATTGGCTCAGTTCCTAGATCAGAGCATGGCTGGTGTCAGTATTGATAAACCTCCTTGTCCGGCCAATATCAACGAAAGGAATAAGAGTGGATACGTTTCACATCGTTTCGCCAATATTGCCAGCAGCTTGCTTAATGTAAGGAGTGGTGAGCAATAGTTACGGACCAATTCGTTGTCAAAATGACCCACGTTGAACATCTTTGAGCCCAACTAGCTGGGGTATTAAACAAATTTAAACCACATAAACCATTGGGACTGGAGGGGCCCTTTAGGCTTCAGGTGGCCAATGACCTAGCATTCGAGATCTTTTGATGTATACTTCCCTATGCATGATCTTTTATCAGAGCAGTGGCTGCGAGGGGCGGGTCGCGCAAGGGCTGCCGACGCGCATCCAGTGAAGTCGGACGAAGTGGGGACGAAGGTGGTGAGTGAAGACAGAGAGTTTCGCACATAGCGCTGTCGCATCAAAAGGACTCTCAGAGAGTTTCGGATTCAGATGTGATAGTCCAACATGGATAACTATTGATGCAAACATATGCAAACATTAGTGGAACTGCTTGGAGGAAACAGGGGCAAGGGTAGCACCTTCTCGGATAATTGGTAGCTAGCGGGGCACTCTGCTAATTACAGTAATTAGCCAACCGCTAACCCAAGCCTATGTGGTATGACCGCGTGACTCTGGAGTATTCTCACCCCTCTCATCCGTCGTTCTGTGCAACTAAGTATCAACTAAGATGTAGCATTCAAGCTTCAAAAGTGTTTGATCACCGACAGTTGCACAACGAGAGACCCGCGCAGAACTCGTGGAAATGGTTTGGCCCAGAGTTGTGCGACCCTGGAACTCTTCAGCCAAGGCGTGCAGCACCTTTTTGGGGGAACTTGCCAAGGCCTCAGCGCTGGCCTAAGCCTCAGCGCTGGCAGCGCAGGTGCCCAGAGCCCTTCAAACCCACTTCACATCTTTTGGGAGGGCCACCCACTACTATGTAGCGCCAGGAGCCCCTAGTAGCTTCTTGTTACTAGTAGTAAGAGTGCTCCTGGTAGCGATGCCAGGAGCCCCTATTAATAAGCACTCACCAGTTAAAAGAAACACAACGTCCGAAGCCCTAAATTCGGCTTATATTTTTTTTAAATTACCGCCCTTTCAAGCCGCTACTAAACTACCAACATGGTCGATTTTGGGGGTAGTTTTCTTTATTAGGTCCAACTCGCTCGTGACACGCCGCGTTTACACCAGCAGGTTTTCCTTCCTCCAATGGCACGGACTCACGCAAACGCACTTGCCACCGAGGTCGTGCAAAACCGCATGGCACAGCGACATCACCTTTCGAAAGCTTTGGTTAGTCTAATGAAGAATCAGTATTCTAATAAATGTGTTTGTAGGGGAAAAGGAAGACCCTTCGATCTGGAGGTTTTTTGAATTTTGATACGAGTTTGATAAAGGATTTTATATAGAGCTTTTCTGGATGACTTTTTGGTTTTGAAGCTCTTCCCAGGTGACCCTATTTTGGACCCCCCCGACTTCAGGGACCCCCAATGAGAAAAAATGCGACCGAGTTTCTCTTATTAGGGGGGGGAGGGGTTCCAAAATAGCAAATGGCAGCTAGCAAATGTTTGATGCTCTATTCCCGAGACCTTACACCTCCAGAAGTGCCATAAACTTGGATTCCCCACTTGGCCCTGCATGCGCTGAAGCTTGCGCCTTGAATTTGAAACACGGAACAAGTCAGGTCCCTCAACATGTGCTGTATGGGCTGAAGGTCTGCTGCTAAAGACAGCCAACAAATGCCGACAATGTGGGCTTGTAGTGCTTGTGCGGGATCTTCCCAAGGTTCGGACTCACCTACATCGACCTCCACCTTTAAGCCGAGTTCCTGAAGCTGTCACTTCTGTCGGCAGGTTGGTGCTGAATGGTTCTGGAGTGTCTACACAGCTTCTATCTCTGGAGAGCCTGCAACCTCGTCTGCCTCACAAGCCCAACAAATCCCAAACGCAGGTCCTTTGCGGATGCGATGGCCTTCTGCATCTCCTCGCCATGATCAACTGGTTGACGAGAGAATTTACCAACGAACCTTCAAATGTCGGATTCAGTGCACGTCCATCAACCTTCAACGAAGCACCCCTTCAACAAACCAGCTCTCCTCGACCGAGGTTGCATTCCGCAGCTGGTCCTCAGCAAAAATGTTCAACCCAGTTGATGTACCCATAACCTGCAAGCCAGGCCTGTTGAGAAAGTACGCGGTGTTTGGTATATCGACCCAATAGTCTTCTGTCTCCGAATAGGAAAAGGGTGCTGGAGTGAGTACATGCTGCGCCAGTAGCCATAAGTCAAGGCAAGTGGCCAAGTGCTTGGTGAGTTTCTTGCGTCTGACCTTCTCTACTAGTAACAAAGGGCATCGCTACCAGGAGCAAGGACGCTACTAGGGGCTCCTGGCCGTACTACTAGGAACAAGAAGCTACTAGGAGCAAAGGGCATCGCTACTAGGAGCAAGAACGCTACTAGGGGCTCCTGGCCGTACTACTAGGAGCAAGAAGCTACTAGGAGCAAAGGGCATCGCTGCTAGGAGCAAGAACGCTACTCTAAGTGCCCGAGCCCGGGTCTTCTGCTCTAGGTCTTGCCGCTCACGGCGCGCCTTGGCTTCTGAGGTCTCCTGGAGCAGCACACCCCCAGTGAACAAAAGGAGCGGCCAAACCCAATGGCCTAAAGGGGAACCAGCAAAGGGAAAAGGGATGAAAAGAGTAGAGCCACATAACTAATTACAAGTATTTGAGGATCACTAGTTGGGAAGGAGTGGGACCTATTCCAAACTGGAAAGCCATCCACACATGGCATATTGATATCTCCCACTCGTCTGATCATCTGCTTCCTTGACCCAATTTCCTTGAAAGCATTCATCCAGCATCGTTCAAGTGGTGTCGCTAAACATTAATTTGACACAGCAGCGAATGTCCGACTGGACTTCCCCCAGTTGCTTTCTTTCCCCCAAGTTCAAAAAGAATCTCGCAACCTGCTCACGGTCAAACTCTCTTCTCTTCCAACCCGCCCGTCTCGTCTTCGCCGTGTCCACTCCTGAGGTGGAGGAGGCCTTGGAGGCAAGTCATTCCAGGCTCGGCTCGCACCTGACGGAGCCACATCGGGTCGGAGACAGTCGAGGAAGCCACGGAAAGCAGCTTTGACCTATGCCGGCTGGAGATGGCTGGAGTGGGTTGAAAAAGGGTGATTGTTCCAATTTCTTCAATTCTGGCAGGGGGTTGCCAATGCACAAGGAATGGCAAGTCGACGTGACTTGTGGAACATACATGTATGGCATCAGCTGATGGCAGAACAATTACAGTAAGTAAGACTGGGGAAAGGAAGGAAAAGCACCCCTCAGAACTTGATCTTGTGCTGTGTGCTAGTTCCAGGCTCAGTCCAGCTGTATGTCTTTGATCATTGAACTTGCATCCGACTTTCCCGGAGTCCACTCCGCCTCTACCGCCACGATCTGGCAAGTGTCAGGGCACGTATAAGAGAATCTATTGCAAAAAGGTTGATGCACCCGATTAACAACAGGAACGTGAATTATCGGGAATATTTGGAATGAATTAGAAATGATTGGAAAACAACTCTGTATGATACCTCCGGTTTGGTCTTAACATCGCCATTTTCCTAAGGTGTCTATGTTCAGATTAGTATAAAGTGTGCAAAGGCCCCCCACACCTAGAAGTCTGCAAATTCTGTCTTCCATCCTTGCCCTTCGCTCCGCCATCATTCATCCCTGAGTCATCCTTCTATTGAAATGCGTTGAAACATGCCAGGCAATCTGCCACTCCGATGGTCGGCATCAGCTTCATGGCCTTCTCCGTTGACAGCTACAAGCAAGACGCGCGACTCACAACCAGCTAAAACCTGAACCAACATTGGCCCGCTGGGACTTTTCTGAGAATGGTTTCCTGATGTGACAACAGCCGATAGTTTGTGGCTTGCTGGGTTGACCAAGCCTTTAAAGCCCTTTCCTCTTGAAAATCCATTCTTTCCTTTCTCTTCTCCTGATGCAGTTGGTCAAAGGAGGCTGGCGATGTCCGCAGCACGTGATGAAAGCAAAGTGGTGGCGTTGTCCCCCTAATATCACCTCTCGAGCAATCCGGGAAAAGAACAAAAGTTGTTCAGACGGGTCAGTTGCATACTACGGAAAATGTGGGAAAATTATATAAGAGCAATGGGTATTAGTCATATCTTGGACAACGAATGGCATCCGCACGCCTTTGTAGCCTTTTCCTTGGTTCTCGTGCCAGCCTTGACATGCCTTGACATGCCTCTACCGTGTTGTGCCTGTGAGGGCTCTAGGGTCGCCAATGCTTTCGAGCAAAAACAGATGATGAAGGCCACATCAGAACATGAAGGAGGCAACAGCGGCTCTTTTACAGTAATGGCAATGGCCTCCAACCTAATAGCAATGGCCTCCAACCTAAGGTCTATGTAGATCCGAAGTGCAACGTTTCTGGGTCGCCCACCACCTTTGCCCAAATCGCGTCGGCCTAGGGAGATTATATAGGCGGATGGCGGATGGGGCCAATGGACAAACAGTGAATATCTTAATAAGTGTATATATATATATATAGTAAGCACATCAAGGTTTCCTCAGCCTCCATCTCGGTATTCCAACTACAAGACTGGCCATGCAAAAGCACTCAAACTTAGACAACCCAGATAGAGCAACTAGATGTACAATAATGTTACCAACTAAAACATCCAACAAGGAACACACCAGTTATTTCGACCGTGACTCATGAGGCACCGTCATCAAGAGGTAATCCAGTCAAAAAGTGGCACAACTGCAACTCCAAAGTACAACCATTGTGTAGCACAACCAAAGGGGCTGGTGTCAGGGGTAGTTGGGCCCGCTGGGCGAAGCAAACCAGCTGGGCGGTGGCCACGTGGAAAGCTGCCCGACCGCGGAAAAGCCATTGATCCACTCAAGGCGAACCACGTTCTTCAGGTCTTTGCTTCGATCCTTCCAATCGGATCCAGTAGGGGCCTTCTTCGAACATGGAATTACAACTGTTGTGAGCAAAGTGGACCAAGTTTTATCACTGAATCGCCGCTGCTCTAGGCAAAGCAAGAAGTTGCATTGCCATGAGTCACCGTCTTTAACGCCATCGGAAACTCAAGCTGAAAAGCCAATTTTGCACTCCAAGGCCTTTTCCAGGCCGCTAGGTTCAGCACACGTTGCTTCGACAAACACATGAGTCGGCGTCCTACAACCTCGTACTACAACCTTGTAGCATCTTGCACCATCTTGCATGTAATACCATATTTTGTAGAGAGAGAGAGAGAGAGAGTCCTTGAAGGATACGTTTGATGAAGGCCACAAGTCCGCCTCAGAGACCTCACCCCACCCAGCTTGTTAGAGGCCACTTGTTGGAGGCCAGCTTGTGGCCATGAGTCGGAAGTTGCCCCAATCAGCAGATGCAATCTACCTGCTCGAAAGAAAGCAAGCCAAGGCCAAATAGCTGAGTTTTGCATTGGCACAGTGACCTGACTTCACAAAACGGGTTGGCTCGCGTGGTGCGCTTCAGTGAGATGCACTGGGCTGACGGGTTCATTCCCAGCTGTGGATGAGAAACCTAGCCACACAACTACAATCTACAACCATGCATTCGTTATTGCGCCATCATGGAGGGTGGTCACAAGCATGAGGTGGCCAAATGACCTCCACATTAAGCCTTTGCAGAATGGCAGGAATGCAATGCCTCAAGTCGGAACCACTCAATGGAGAAACCGATATATGTGCCTTCTGAGACCTTGAATGAACCCTTCGACAAATGTTGCATTTCCATGCAACCGCACGACCAAGGGCACCATGGCAAGAGCTCTTTTCAGCTAACTTGGCCCTTTCCCACCTTCCCAAGAATTGAAGCGGAGAAGTCTGCGGTGGACATCGTTGCACCGTTCTCTCGAACGGAAACATGCTGTCCTGTCAGAAATGGACATGTCAAAATCATTGGAGCAGAAAAATTTATGAAAGGCAAATGTTGCATGTTAGTTGGCAAGGCACTGGCCAGGTGAACTTGGCGTTCTTTGTGGCATTTCTTCTGATTATCTATTCTCAGATATTCTCGGCCATGGGCTTTTAGACCAAAGCCAGGAACCATGTTTGGGGACACGGACGTGGTGGAACAAAGACCTTTTCCACATACAGGGCCTTGTCGTTGGTCTCAGGCCACGTCTCTCCAAAATCCTCTAGAAGCCCACAAAAAAGCTGCAAGTGCTGATGGTCTCCACACTGATACGCGATCTGAAATAGTAATCACCCCTGCCATGGGATGTTTCTCATCACGAGCGCTGCAGTTTTCAGTGACCCTCCTTCACTTGGTGGCAGCCGGATGACTCCGAATGACTAGTAGTCAAACTGGTTCGGTCGAGTTTGAAGGCCAGAGTCCAGAGGGACCACTCATCCTGCTTTTGCATGTGCTCATTTCTTTGGCTCGGGCGCTTGAGAACAGTCTTGGTAAAGCCCTCTACATCGCTCAAGCAAAATACTACAATGTTACTACAAACGATGCCTGTGATTGTGTGTGTGTGTGTCAAATGTTTGTTCCATAGTTGGCACGTCATATTTTGCACCAGGTGTTGGCACAATGGCATTCACAGTGGAACCTTGTGAATGGTTGACATCACCGTGGAGATTCCAGCATGTGGATGGGCACATGGCAAGATCTTCTTAATTTGGCTTCTTGTTACTAGTAGTAAGGCCAGGAGCCCCTAGTAGCGTCCTTGCTCCTAGTAGCGATGCCCTTTGTTCCTAGCAGCTTCTTGCTACTCTGCATGTCCATCCCCACTTCGCTGTACGAAGCGCTAAGCTGGACGACACTTCTGGTCTCGGGCTCCCAGCGCTCCTCGCGCTTCAGGGCCTCGTACTCGGCTTTGGGCAACCACCTAAGCTGGGACTGGGATTCTTGGGAACCTGATGCCTTCAGTAAAGCTTGTATTTATATAAGTCTTATATTATGTAAAATGCTTTAAATTCATGACCAATGCCATGCCTGCCATGCAGGTTTTGGAAGTTCATAGGATTATGGGACGATTGGAACCTAAGTCATGGGTGTTGGGATGGACTGGTCAGTGAAGCGAACGAAGAAACCGACGAAACCGACGGAAGTTGATGGCGGCGTCAGAGGGTCACACCCGTCTTTCTTGGGATGGTCTCCCTGGGTGTCCTGACAGTGAGGCCAGTGAGGCTGGTTCGCTTTCACCAGTTTGCTTTCACCAGTTTTTAAAAAAGGAAACCAGTTCGGTGTGGGTAGAAACTCTATCTATCCCTTTTAGAAACACTGGAACAGCTCGTAAGCGGCTGTTTCTCCCAAAAGAAGATCAGAAAGGACATTGTTTCATGGGTGTTGATCAATCCCCTTTTTCCACAGGCTCTCAGCTCTCATGGCGTCACAGTACCTTCTGCGACAGTTCTCCGTCGAACTCCGTTGGCATCTAATTACCACATGTCGTTTCGGCAGAAACGAAGCTTCTGCAGGCTTCCCGTGTCCTTGCCGCCTTCTGCAGGCTTGTCTCCAGCCCTCCTGCGCGCAGCAATATCCGGAAAAAGGACCTCGAGAGCTAGAAGGACCTCAAGTACTAAAGCAACCAATGACAAATGGAGAGTGTTGACCTTCCTTAAGCCTCCCTTTGCCGTTCCTTGACCGCCTATGACCGCTTCGACCCACCAAAAATTTGGCTGAAGCAGTCAGTGGACAGGTCTCTGACGCCGTAGCCGTCCAAGAAGTCTCAAGAAGTCTCCGTAGCTGTCGGTTGTCTGCACCAAGGAAGCTACTAGTAACAAGGGTATTACTACTACTAGTAGCAAGAAGCAACTAGTAGCGATGCCCTTGTTCCTATTAGCGATGCCCGTGTTACTAGTAGATCTAGTAGCTTCTTTGGGTTCAATCCCCAAAAGGTTGAGTTGGGGCGGTTGAAAGCTGGGCTCACCAGCTTACCAGCTTACTCTACTGTGACCGCCGACTGAGTCTGCCTTGAGTAGATGCGTGTCTAGCTTGATTAATGGCCAGCAGAATGGTGGTACAAGTGCAGCAGGTGGTTGTGTGGTTGTGTCTGAATCTATGGGTGGTCAGGTTCTAAAGAAAGAAGCCTGGAGAAGTGTCAAGCTCACCCCAATGTACAGCAGGGCCAGCTGTTGAAATGTGTGGCTGACCTTAACTGAAGACCCAGACATGTTTACTCGTGTTTCTGGGTGTTACTTGTCAGCAAAAGGTAAACTCTCCAAGCAAAAAGTAACCAAACATCACCGAACCCAGTTTGGACCAGGGGGGCGCTCCTACGGCGGTCACGCCCACCACGTGTTCGGCCTTGGAATGTTGCAGTGGGCGGCTGCTGGCTGGTTGGGGTTGGATTGTGTGCGTGCGTGGTGCGATTGGTCGCTTCAAAGCCTGGAAATGGATTCTGCACTCACCAGGGAATAAGGGTACACAGATTTACACGGACTTTGGTGACAATAGTTCCCATCCTAAGATCTAAGATCACCAACAAGTAAATGACACCTCAATGAACAGTCTGTGAAAGCTTGTAAGCTTGAAACAGGTGCTTTCTTTGCCTGTTCTTCTTCCAGAGTAGAACCTTGTGTATCATATGGTGCAAGCTTGGTAGTCGAAGTGGTGTGGTCTCAGCAGCCGCGCCAGACTTGCGGTCACCCTCAGCCTCAGGTCTCAATTCATGCATGTTGGTCGGACCATCTGGTCGGATGGAATCTGATGTTACAGAACGCGTATGGCGTATTGCAATGGTACTGCCTTCGACGCCAACTTTCCTACAAGCAGGATGGCTTTTCCAATCCCATTGCAGCACCTGATGGACAGACCTGACGCGTTAACAGCTGAAGAAAAACTCGTAGGAGCTCCGGCCGGCGGGAGCGGCTTCGCTGGTGGCCACTGCACTGTAGACTCATGCTCCTACGGTGCAGTCTTGGCTTCGATTGGAGATCTTTCAAACACGGTGACTCTGTGGAGAAAGGACCCCATATGCACTGACAGGACTGCACCCAAACGCAAGCGAACAGGCGTGGCAGAGAAGACAAGTCCCACCAATATGTGAAAGGTAACATTCAAAATGTATCGATCCAGGTGTGATGACCAATAGAAAGCAGGCACCTGAACAGTGACACCATGACATAGTCTTCCACATTTTAACTGGGTGAGACATTGGCAGCACAGCATCCTCCTGCAGTGCCAGCATCCCAGGCCTGGCGAACACCCAAAAAGAACAGGAAAACACCAAGTCGAAGCATGCCGAACCTGGTCGAACCTTGTCCAAGGACTCAGAATAACTTCTCGAACACCGCCATCCAGCCACCCAGCGGCCTCTTCAAAGCGGCCTCTTGAAGCTGCTTCTCCTGAAAGGATACTGTGGCAGTGGCACCATATCAGCACCATATCTAAGCTTCAACTTTTCGTCTGTCCATACTGCCACATCGCAAAGAATCCAACAACAGAACTTTAGAGACCGGGCAAGAACCAAGCAATACCGTCCGTGTCTTGTTTCAGTTTCCCACACTCCCTTGGCTGGCTGCCGCTGAGAATCCCTTTTTCATGAACAACATATTTGACCTATGCGGTATGCGGAAGATCTAACACAGAGTCACAGAGCTAGCTTTCTGTGTTGGCGTCTCCAAATGCTGGGCAACGCTTCCCAGGTTTTGAAGGAGCACCCCAAAACCACGAACCTTCCAAACAATAGAAATAATTACGGAGACAAACATTATCAATATGGATGGAGCCAGAAACTCATACCATCAATGTGGGAAAGCGCAAGAACTCAATCAAAATGGTGGTCCTACTCTGGTTATGTGCTAATCTAATCGGTTTCTGGCCCTAGCTGGACTATGTCTATCCTTATCTTGGTGGCATCTTGGGCTTCGATGTGCTCAATGAGGTCCCAGACCTCATCTTCAGCACCCGGATCTGGGAGCTCTTCCTCTAGCTTGGACTCCGGGGTCCTCGGAATGGAGTCAATCAATGGGACAATTCCAAGTGTCCAAGACCTTCAGATCCAATGAAATGTGACGGTCAACAATGACAACAAAAGTGACAGTGGCGGTAGTGATGCAAATGATCTGGCATTCGGGGCAACTGGGTAATTCCGCTTTACAGACCGTAAAGACATGAAATATCCACCAGGTATCAAAAGAACAAGAGATAGATCTCTTCAACAGAGAAGGATCAACGGATCAAGCATCTTTCGACAAAGGCAATGTTTACCTGAACGTCCAGCGGTGGCTTCCCAATCATGCCAGTGAGTTGTTCATCAATAGGTGGGTGCAATGGACAACACCACCTCTTCAACGAATGGACTCATCTCATTCTCCCATGCTGTGGGGAAGACAACACCACCTCTCTCCAACGAATGCCTCAATCTTGCACCACTTCCTGAGGCCGCCAGCAGCTGCCAAAAGAAGGACATCAGCCCACCGACTAGAGCCTGGAATCGGGACAAGGGACCCACCAAATTCCCAGAAACCAGTGTCATGGGTTTGTTTGGATACATGTTCTCACATCAACGTTTTGTTCATCATCTTGCTCTTTGTTCACCAATTTGAAAGCACTGATATATTAAACTATATCTGTACTGTGTTGTATTACATGACATAATATATACAGTAATATGTATATATATATATTTATAATATATTATAGTTATATCATGTTATATACAGTTACAGTATCTTTTGGAGCTATGGCCGCTAGGGGCTCTTGTGCCGGAGAATATCCCAAGTTGCCCAAGCAAAAAAGGATCGGTTGCAGCTGCCTTGCCCTCCGATGGCGCAGGATCGGAGGTCAGGCAGCTTTGTAAACTTTGAGCCCAAAAATGAAAGCCAAGGCCCCACGGAATGGCTAGATTCCGGTACAGCCCAGAAACTGGTCTCATGTCAGCTCACCATTGCAGGTGGCCGCCGGCTGATGCAGACCCTGCTTGTAATCCACAGTCCAGTTGGTCATGCATGTACACAGTAATGAGAATGGGAGCCTTTGGTTTCGATGTATTGTGTAAGTATTACACTAAGATACACTAAGTATGTGTTTGTTGTACCGTGCATTGAAGAGGATGGTGCTGACTTGATTGTACATTGTACACATCGCACACTCTGTTTCTCCGGCAGGCACACTGCGCGTGTTTCCCTTCCGAGTCGGAAGAGCGGCAACCCAGCTAGGGTTGTGAAGACAAAAAGTTGTCCTGACAGAATTCTCTGTCAGCCAAGCTGCCAAACTATGCTGAGGGGGCTTGTGCAGCACGGTCTCTTCCCAGACTGCTCGGAAAATTTCCACCTGGGCGATGCTGCAAAATCTAGAGAAGCAAACTTTCCAGGTTCCGTTGGTGGGTCGAACAGGCTGGTGAGCATGACTCGGCGAAAGCCCAAAGAGCAACGTGAAGCATTTGGGAGCACACCGCTCATGACGGCTCATGAGAAAAAGGCCTCTTCACATCGAAGACCGCATAGGATTGCTATACATCCGGATGGACCCATGGACCTATGGCTCCTTAACCCATGAGCTGCCTTCAGCACTTCAGCGCTTGCCGCGTGGTGGCCTGTAGAATCGCAATGCTTCCAGATCTGCTTTTGGATGAAAGGACGAGGCTGCAAACAAGTTGGCACGGCTGATGTGCGGTAGCTTCTGGGTTTGCACATCTTTCCATGCTTCTTTCGTGCTAATCCTGAAAATATTCGAATCCAGTTCTCAGCATCATTGCCTGCACATGATTGATCCTAAGAACCTTGGATTCGGGAAGAAAAGAAAAAAAAACACCTCAAGCTGATTGTCGGCCCCACAGGTGCCTTCGCACTTTCTTTTCACGGGGGCTGCCGGCGCTGGCTTTGGCGGCTGCAGCTTTCGGTCTTTTGACCTCAGAGCTCGCTGTGGGAAGGGTGACCGGGTGGAGCCACCAAAGACTGTCATGGAGTTTAAGATACAGAAATGCCAATAACTCCATGAGAGTATTGTGAACTGATAATAGTGGAGTGAACTGATAAATCGCACTGTGAACTAATAGCTCCACTATCATCCAATAAACCAAGTTCACAGTGCGACAACATGCTTGGACTGGCATGGACCTGCCCTACCATCCATTGAGGCGCCCACGACTTTGGGCTTGAATAGGCCCGCACACACGCCCACGGCCAAACCACACTCGTCCCTTTGCACCCGGACCAACCTGGCCACATTCAACCCCTGATAACTGAACCATGTGTCAGTATGTGGATGTATGTTGCAGACATGCAAAGTCCATGCATAGGTTTTGTGATCGGTGATTTTTCAGTCAAAAAATGTTGCAGACGTCTCACGGTGGCAATTGGATCCTAATTATGTGTGTTGAGGTTCATGTCGACCACCAATCAAGATTGTCAGGTATAGCTTGCGTGGTTGTTCATGCAGTGGGCCAAAGTGTACTCTTAGCCAAGAAGAAGCTGCTATGGAGGGTTCATTGTGCACCAATGTCAGGCCTAGACTACAGGGGGTATTGCTGTTTGGAATAGACAGCTCACTCACACGAGGCTCAGATTGTCACATGCTCTGACAAGGATTTCCAGTCTGTATATCAATGTATCCAGATCTTCCCGTGTACTCTGTCCGTCGGCCTCAGTTTTCCCTTCTCCAGCACCTCTGCCATCTCCTTGGTTAGGACAGTAACTCGACCCGCAGCAACTTGGTTCAGTTCCTTGGGGCCGCCACTTCCTTTTCAGGGTCGGGTGGCAAATCCCCCGACTTCATCAACTCCTGAGGACATCGAACGATCTCCCGGATTGCGATGGGTCGAGGAGCTTCTGTTGACCATCATCCTGTGGAATTCTCGGCTTCTCTCAGCAATGTTGGAATGATGGATGAAAACCAGAAATGACCAGAAACCAGTTACGACAATTCAAGGAAGAGAGCAGCGAATCATCTTAGAATCACTCAAAGACTCAAAGTACCATTACTTCAGGCAGACAAAAGTTTACGCTTGTTAGCCTTCTTACAAAACAC
>CAXAMN010009513.1:56266-109756 GCA_963970005.1 Durusdinium trenchii | reverse complement strand
AGACAAAAGTTTACGCTTGTTAGCCTTCTTACAAAACACTCTGAGGTCAGCGGCGGATCGAATTAACAAGTCTAATTTTCGTGGCAGGTGTGGGACGGTCAATTATCACACTCTTTTAAATTTATAATAATAAAAAGCTTTCCGGGTTGACAAATGACCGCCCACACCTTCCCTTGTGTCATGGTGTAGGATTCTAGGGGGATAGGGTTGTCATGAGTTTCAACATCAAGAAGCGCAACTTTCTTCTGGCCAGTGTAATATATCAATGCACATGTGTCAATCGAAACGCTGCACCTCACTCGCTCGAGTACAAGAATTGAGAAGTGTTCACACCACGCAACAATCGGCTTGACCATGTTTGACCCCTGCATCCCAAAGTGGGCATGCTTCAGAAATTGGCAACTAGCTAAAACACCGGTGACCGCCAATGGTTAGTCTGAAAGTCGTAGCCGCCGTCGCAAGCCTGCCACTCTTGCGCCTCCATGACATCCTCACAGGGTAGTGGAAATTTCACCCGCACTATGATGTGTGCGTCCAGTTGATGGCATACTGAAGCCTCTGAGATAAAAGGCGCATCCCAGTAGAGCATACAAACAAATACAAACAACTTGTATAAGTGTCTCACATTTAAGACAAACTGAATCAAATTGATAGCTAGACTTGCAAGAAGCAAAATCCACCAGAGGTGCCCACCAGAGTACACCTGACAGGTCCTTACATTCACCACCTTCCTTTCACAGGATGAGGAGTGCTGTTTCAAGGCGACACGATGCCAGTCTGGTTGGAACGCTAACTGCCAGTCGTACGACTGAGACGTAGGTACGGTCCGCATGTCATTCGGTCCACAAGAGTCCGTTTTTTGATGGTCGGCACGGTCCCAAGATGTCATTCTGAAAGAAAAACACACGTCCTCGAGTTTGCCCCCGATCACTTTTTCATCCTCCTCATTTACAATCAAAAGGATTCGACCTCAAAGCTGCAAAGCATGTGTGGTCAAAGGGAATGAATCACTCCTTGTGTCGGGTTGGCTGGCTGGCCGATCGGTTGGTTGGCTGTCGGTTGGTTGTTGTCAAGTTCTGACCAACTCCAGATCCAAGCACCAGTGGCCTGTAGAAGTAATTGTCCTGTCTCCAAGTGCTAGAAAATAAGAAACTGGAGCAGAATTCGTGTATTAGGCTGGGTCAGGCTTCGACTTGTACGTACCTCAATGTTTGTCAGTTCCTCAAGTTCAGACAAGCACAGCCACTGCGCTGCATGAAATCCGCAAAGTGAAACTTCAAACACACGAAGCCATTGGAGGTATTAGAGGAGTTGGATGCAAACATATTTATAGATAGATCACTTTGCATGTGTCGAAATCGCCTTACACCCTGCTGGTGTCGGCACCGTTTCGGGAAGCTCGTGAGGGTCTCTGTCTACCAAGCTTCTGGTAAGTGCCTTGCAAATGATCTGTCTTTGAGGGTTCTTGCAAGAAGGCTTCACACACACACACACACACCCAGCAACTCCCTAAAAGCGAGGCCCCGGCCATCTCGTGTCAGAGCCTGAAAAATGGTTGTGACTTGCAGTTTTTCCCTGCCACCTGATAGACAAAGTTATTATGCTATGCTTCTGTCTAAAGATACTAAAGTATTACAACACAACACAGACTCAACTAACGATCAAAGACTGGCCAGATTTGCCAGTGCACTGCTCTACGACAATTCCACATTAGTCAGACCTCTACAAGTTGCAAACCGATTCTTCCCAGCTCCATGCATCACCCGTGAATCGAGTTAAAGTACCAAAGCAAGTCTCTTCCCCACCCTCGAGGCTCCGGACGGCCGCCAGCTGCAGCAGGCCCTCCCTCAAGATGCGCCCACCCAGTCGAGCCTTAGAATGGGACGTGCTTTCCCCTGCAAATGATCCAATGCTGCGTACTGTGGAACAATGAAAAATGGTCCCTGTAGCAACTAGTATATAGTAGGATTAGTAGGGAATAGAACCTGGAAGGGCAACTTGAGCCTTTTTGTCAGCTTGTCCCTAGACAATCTTCTTTGAAAGGTGCTAGTCGTCATAGCCATACATCATACACGAAGAAAAAATACAACCAAGCTGATCTGATATTGCCATACTTCATTGCTGACGTGCCTCAAATGGTTACCTATCTTTGGACTGTTTTGGATGAACTCCCGCTCACCAACCGTGGAATCCACCTTGGTGGCCACACAGCGGTGCCAGCAGCGACCACACCCACATGGACTTCCTGGGCCGCAGCTATCGAAGAGGAAAATCCCTTCAGACCGACCACCCTGGGCTGCTGACCGGCTTTGGCACCAGATTGAGGATATTCTTCTCCCAATCCCTGGCCACAACGGCCACACAATGGCCAAACAGCCAAGGCTCACCCACTCATCCTCGGACCTAGCCTGCTGAGAACAGTCTACATGGGATACGGAGAGATAGGGAAGGATTTCAGGGGATGGGATGGGCTCTTCAATTTGAAAAGCTATGTGTCCTTCCCGTCCAAGGTAAGGTTGGCAGCGATCGGCCTGAAGCCCGCAGCTACGCTGTAGACCTGCAGGCCCGTGGGCTTCAGGAGGGGACTCACACAATATGAACTGAAAGGACCACTGCTTCAGGCCCGTTCTCCTGTGTAAACCTGGTTGTTCTTGGTTCCCGGCTCTCTGGGGGGAGGTGTGGGGTAGAGTGGAGTCAAAAACTTCCTGGTTAGTTGCTCAGTATACTGGAAGCAGTCCGCTCTGCTTCAGCTGCCACCAAGTGGATGATGCTTCCAGCTAGATCTATAGATCTGCAGAGCCTTGGGGATCCATGTTGAAGAGGTGTTGGATGTCAGTGTAATTTGTGTTTTTGCGATCGTTCGGTTTAGTGCAGTGCCTTCATCAGAGTCCGCCGCTTGAGTGATTGAGCTTGACCCCTCTATGTTGTTTCGCTGGTACAAATAAACAAATATAAAACTGTATTCCTCAGGACAAGCTTATAGAGTTTGCTCTTGGTGTGGTGACGGATCTGGAGAGGTGGTCGATGGCTTTCTCGCTTTTGTCTCATGGTGTGAAGCCTTGTGTTCAACTGCATTCGCGTGTCTTTTTGTCGCCTCAAATCACTTCTGCACTGTTCGTGCTCAGCCGTCTGCAAACTGTCTATCCAATGCTGTGGAAAGCCGCTTGAGCGTTCCAGCGTAGAAGGAGCTCGCCTGGGTCTTGTGGTCTTACAACAAAGGCGTGTTGTTCTCTCTACTTGCATGGCCAACAACCTGCGGTGAAAACACTTCTCAAGAACGAGCGGTTCACTGTGTCAAGGGCCATCTTCATGCCTGAAACAACTAAAATGCAGCAAAAACAAATACTATGACCCCTAAGGTCAGGTGCAAGAATAAAGAAATGTTCGAAGGGTGTCCAAATCCAAACAACTGCCTTTTTCACATGTAAGCATCTGGCACCAGCGACGACAGAACCATGTACCGTACATGTACCTTTTTCTATAGCCACAACCAGGGACCCTGTTTTTCACTTTTGTCCATGCTGCAGGACAGTGTGCTCCCAAAATGAAGCCGCTGGTTCAGTCAAGGGAATCACTTTTCCAAAGCAGGATGCAGCAATATGAGTGGTCAAAGCCTGGCCAAAGGCCTCAAGCTGGCTGTGATTTCTGGCTGCCCCAGAACAACTTGTGGCATGGGATGGGCTTCCAAGTGGATACCCTGGATACCTCATCAATGTTCATTGTCCGGCCTTGCACTGCTTCTCGAACTCATACTTCTGAATTCCGCTCACCTGAAATACGGTCCGATTGCTTTGTACCCTTGGGTTCTTCTAAATGCGTGTTACTTCATCTTAATCTCAATTCTAGAATGCCACAGGTTTGGAGTAGGCAATTTGGCACCCGCAAATGCCAAGGTACAGGGCCCAGCACCAGGTACTGCAAAAGCTTCTTTTCACCAGCATCCTGGAGGGCTCGGGGCGAGCATCGCTGGTTGAGGAACCTAAGTTGATTGATTTAGCCACGGTGTCATCAGCCACCCGTTTGACACAGTTTCTGGCATGGCCCCATGGCGCAAGTTGAGAACAGCTCAGAGCCCGTCTCCACCTTGCCAGGCATCTGCTGCGGCGCTAGGTAGCCCAAGTATTTGCAATCATTCGGCGCCTTAGACGGTCGGCCAAGCTGGATGTGGAATCCACTTCGATCTCGGTGAGATAGCAAATCCCATTGCTGAAAAAACATGTTGGTAAGTCAGTATATGTTTAAACGATGTCTGATCTCTAGTCTCTACGTGTTCAGGGGGGCCCTTGAACGAAAGAGATAGGTGGGTGGCCTGCACCATTTGGAGGACCCACATGTCTATTCACCTGTTCTGAGGTATCTACCAGCTGCATTGCGATGAACTCATCCCGGGACGGAGGCAAAAGCTGCCGCACGGTCAGATGGCAAGAAGAGGTCGGGCTGAAACACTATGAAGGCCTGCTGTATTCACAAACCACGTGGGTAATTGAATTCCAACAGTTGGAAGACAGATCGAGGTAGAATAAGAGCCAGCCCAAAGTGAAGTCCTGGTTTCCTTGACCACTTAGTGTTGAAGCCTGGGTAAGTTCCAGCAACTTACCCCCTCGCCTTTCAATCATTGAACCAAAGAGCAAAGCAATGTTGTAAAAAGAGTAAACTGTAATCAGTGTTGTTGCTGGTACAAGTACTGCTGTTGACGAAAGAAATCGAGAAACAGAAAGACAGTCGCCTTCGGGAACCACCCTGCAACCACCACAACACCATCAGTGCTGTGGTCTTCCTCATTCGAGGTGGTGCATGCTTTCTTCGTATGCCCCCAAATGGCCACGTCCACCGTCCGCGTGCTCGACGTGTCCAACAGCACCTGCTTCAGGTTTCCGGCTAAGAAATGCTGCCTGGCCAAAGCACATTCGCCCAGAACTCAGCTTGCTGTCTTCAAGCCAGCCAAAAGACAGGTCCGAGTAGGGCCCTAGACGATGAATAGAGCTCCGCAGACAGGAGATGTAAAACCATTCTGGATGCACAGGCTTTCATCATCAACAGTCTACATTGGGGGGGTCGCCTATACATATTGCTGTTAGCCTTCTCCACGGATCAGCTCAGCAGTCAGCTGCGAATCCGGCCGTCTCCGGATCCGTTCGGATCCCTTTTCCCCTCATTCCCGAGACACGAGCGGCTCCCTCAGGTGACCGCTGCGCGGTCGCGCCCGCGCCATCGCAGCCGCCAGTGCGGCTGCTAAGGCAGCGGGGGTGGCCACAGCCATAAGGCCGAGAGCCTGAGCACCAACCTGAGAAAACATTCAAAACAGCTTGTTATGATTTCTCATGAAGAAACACGTGTTGATAATGGTCAGGTCTTCTGAATTGAATTCGGCTCACTTACACTTCTCAAATCCATCAAGCTTTGCTTCAGCCGTTTGCTTCATTTGGTAGTGAGACAATCAATCCAAGCTTGGGTCCAACTTGGGTCCCACAAGTTTCATGACTTATCATGGTCCAAATAGAATCGATCTTCATGGCAAACCAGAATACTGTTCCATGGAGCCAATGATATCAATGATGTTTCATGATGTTTGATGTGACATGTTGTTATGTTGTCATGTTGATGATTTATAGCAGCCCTGCAACGAATGCCTACTAGCCTCGTAGAAATGCCCTACCAGTACCCTGGCTCTCGACGTCTCCCCTTCGCCTGCGGGGAGGCGAGTTCCAGCTGGCTGGGAGGCGAAGCTTTGAAGCGACCTTCCACAAAGCCAATGATCCTCGCAGGGACCCCAGTGACATTCTCGAGGCAAGAGGAGCAAAGTAGACACACCCTGCTTCACGACAAAGAGCTTCGAGACGTGTCGCTTCTTCGCCTATAGAAGCAGACTTCTGAAGTCTATACAGGTTGGCATGAGCAAAACAAGGAGAAAGAAGGAGAGGACCCATAGACTAGCTACAAGGCTACAAGTAGGTGGCGGTCACTATGTTCACTTCTTCAATTTGGACCTCAGTGCTCAGTGCTCCTCTTGATCTTTGGAGCTAATGGCCCAGTGTGGAGGCTTTCCAACCTGAGAACAGAGCACAGGAGGGGCCATCACTGGCCGTTTGGATCTTCAATCTAAACAGCAAAAGTGAACACACCATCAGCTTGGGAGACAAAATGAGGAGCCATCCCATTTTGGGATGAACTCGAGCTAGGGTCCTGGCCACAGAACCGCATCTGTTGGGTACGCCTTCGCGTAGACCTCTCAGGAGGGTCCAAGGAAATAGAATCACTTGGGCTTCTCGGAAGAACATGTGACCTAGCCTTGATCCTGATCAGCGAAACCTATCTATCCAATCGTTGAGAACCAGAGACATTGGGTACAATGTCTGATACTGTCTGCACGTAAGTTGAAAAACCAATGGGTAAGAAGTTCGCATGCATAAACCTTAACCTAAAATGAAGGCCCCTCAATCTTCGAATCACGGATGACTAGGTTGACCGTCTCCGGGTCCTCTGTTAAAAAAGTGCAAAACTCAAGCTTCATCGTTTGGGATCGAGCGCTGTCGTACAAACCACGATGCATTGGAGCGTTTCTTTCTGTCTTGACTCATGGACCCATGGGTTGCTGCCCTGGCACCACACGCCTTTGCAGCGACGACATCATTATCATAGGCATCTTGGGCCGTCTCATGGCGTGTCGGCTTGTAGCAGAAGCCTAGGACAAACATGGACAAACAGAGTTTGTGGTCACCGAACACCCTATCCAACGAACATCTTCGAAGTTGGAAGGTGAGTGTTCCTCTCTTCCAAATTCAAGGTAATCAAAAAAGAGGACTCCTCGAACAGATCTGACTGGACTCTCCTGAGCGCAAAATGATCCAGAAGCTCTACACACCTCGTGTACAGCACAAGTGCGGGAAGAGCATCGTCGACCCAAAGCCAGCTCACAGGCTCGCCACAGGGCAAACATCTATAACAGTTTGTTTTGACTTCCCTGTGTCTCCAAACACAAAAAATAGTTGAAGGTTTCCATATCCTGGCTCTTCCCCATCCATCTGCTCGTCTGCATCCCGAGGCACGGCGATAGGCCGCGGCGGCCAACGTGCCGTTGGCATTCGCCGTCGAGTGCCAAAAGACGGCACCCAGATAACGCTTCACGAGGTCATCATCCGAAAGTCCTGGCAGCTTTTGTCATCTTCAAGTGACCGGGTAGAAAAGGACACTGAAGGATCCCATTGACATTGGCGACTGAATCCAGGGAATGTAATTAAGTTGGTCAACTGATTCATCTCAAGCCCTATGAAATATATATATATATACAGTATATATACTTATTTGTTTACTTATGTAATCTTCTGTATATATACTATAGCAGCCACACGGTGGCAAGGGCCGTCGCCTGGGATCTTCATCAGCTTTCCAGAGCTCAGGAGGATCCTGCCGACCCGTTGGAAGGGGTTTCCCAGTGCTGGCATGTCTCTCCTAAGAGGTTTGGTACCGCTCGGCGGGACGAGTCAAACTTGAGTTTGCTGCTGAAAGAATCCGGGAACCTGAAATCGACGGTCAAAACGGACGGTCAAGTCGCAATGGGTGACTGCAAGTGACGTCATTGCGCCTGAGCCTGTCACCTGTATTCCTAGCCTCCGAACAGGTTGAGTGCTTCGAACACTTTCCACATGTCAACCAGGTCGACCTCGGAGCACCTGGTCATGGATCCCCAAAGATTCGATCCAGATCGGTCGACCCATTTCTCCTGGACCACGAGATCGGCTTACTGGGCACCATGGGCCTGAACTCGGAAATGCGTTGGATCTGCGACAGATGAGAATCGGATAGATTTGGTGAATGACCAGATTACAGGCGACAGTCATCTGCGGAGTCTCAAGCTGGGCTTGGTCCTTTTCACAATCCACGTCCGTCATAAAGCTGGGCTTTCCGACTTTCTGATTATGTTCACCTCTTGGATTTGTTATTATCTGCATCCTAACTCTCCAAGATGGTATTTGCCTCATACAAGCCTCAAGTTGGGAAAAACATGCCTGAGCTGCACTACCCTCACATACCCTCACCATCCTTCAAAAAGTCTTGAGCTACTGCCAAATTGGCGGGAAAAGAACCAACTGCGCCTGGAGTAAGACTTCCCATCCACAGCATCACGGTCCGTGAGGAGGATGGCGGCCTGGCCTTTGGCCGATAAGGCCGCACCTTGGGACCAAATGCCTGGCCATCCGAGTCCAGGCTGCGGGGATCCAGGCTGCCGAGATCTCACTGTGAGTGGACGGAAGAAGAACTACGGCAAGTTGCCACCTGAACCTGGGAGAGGATCATCCCCACTGGCCCTACGGGCCTACTCGACTCAAGGGGGTGTGACGAGCTGTGCTGGAGGTTGAAGTCGCCGCTACATCCATGATCCCATCAAATCAAGCGGTCCAATGCCGTATGGTTTTGTGTTGATTGATGGCTAAGTGATGCCAAAAAGCATGCCCCGTAATCGCAAGAGGTTATAGACTGCACAAGCCTTCAAAGACGATCTGCAAAATCTCGCTCTGCACCATAAACTCGTCATACTCCTGTCCAGAAGCTACGTCATTTGGTTGGGGCAAATCTGAAGGGGGCCAGCAATTAGGCTTCGGCCGCGACTATGTCGATCCAATCAATCAAAACATGGACCATGCCCATGCTTTCCCCAGCAGCCAGAATGGTCGCTAACATCTGAACTAATTGTGCTTGGAGACACTTCTCAGCTCATGACTTTGCCAAGGACTTATCATATCAAATGAATTCCACTACGTTTATGAGCCTTTATGTGTGCAAATTTGCTTGCTTGCTCCCTCAATTTCCAACGGAGGAAACATGTTCTGGCGCTGTCGGGCTGCAGTCCCTCCCCAGCCGGCCTCAGGCACAAAGTTCTCAAAGGTGCCATTGCTCATGCCTCCCTGGCAACGCATGGTGCAATTGGTCACCTCTCATTCGGCGAAACCGGTTCCCAGGTCACAAATGACTGAAGAGTTGGTGGGGCAAGGCAGGTTGCTTCACCCACTCGTTTCCTGGATGCATATAGAAAACTGCTTTGGCACCATTGTGTGAGTCAGAAACAGCTACTCCCTGGTACTGCAATTGGGATTGAAAACCCAAACCAGGATCCAAGGAGGGCTTGCCAACCTGGTTCTTTCCCGGATCACGCCTGCAGGAAAAGCACGGTGGCGATCTCTGGGGTCGCGAAGGCACGGAGCTTCAGAGTCTTTTGTAAAGCATCACCTCTGGCTTCAGCCGATGAAAACGTGTCTTCAGGTGAAAGGATGGGAACGGTGCTGCTCAATGAACAGCTGAAATCCATCGGACCCTGGACCCGACTCACAGAACCAAGCAACGGATCAGGTGCTTCGACTTGCTCTTGCCACCGCAGACCCTCAGATTGGGCAACTGTGTCAGCTCGTGCGACATGTCCCTCTGAACCGACACATTTCGGTCTGTCTGTCTGCTATGATAGCAGCTTTAAGGGCTGTGGATAGTGCTTTTTGGAAACTTTGAAGAAAGCCGTGACTCATCGCGTTTCCGCTTCTCAGGGCCA
Organism: Durusdinium trenchii; assembly: GCA_963970005.1. Lineage (NCBI taxonomy): Eukaryota > Dinophyceae > Suessiales > Symbiodiniaceae > Durusdinium > Durusdinium trenchii. The sequence goes on along the minus strand of CAXAMN010009513.1, from coordinate 100,218 downwards.
GGCCCACCCACCAGGGCCAACTTGGTGACTCCGGGGATCTGGGCCTAGGGCCGTGTGCATCGGCTCAAAATCGGCTCCTTGAACGGGGCAGCCCCTTTCATCTTCCATTGGCTGCAAGCAATGCTGGTTTTATCTGACCACCTGGCCGTACTAGTCTTCAAAAAGTGGCTGAAAACCAGTGCTTGGTGGAGGAAACGAGAGGTCACAGCAGTCCCTTTCAGGTGATGTCCTCATGTGACTTAGATCGAAGTTATAGTCGTCCCATCACCCTCGGATTCATCATTCACAAACCAGTCGATTCGGCACCATCAAATCGAACGCAGCGCGAACAGGCCGGCCGTGCCGAAACCATGTGGAAAACCAACAACAACAAGAACAACAACAACAAACTGCAGTTTTAACATTGGCAGCGTTGATGAACCTACTTGTCATACTTGTCAATCCAATATGCGCACACGTTTGGCTGCTTCAATGTGCACCATCATGTTCAGAAACACATCTACTGCCAATGGTTCTCAGGCTTTGCAGCTTTGCAATCGGGACAAATTGGAATTGCTTTAGAAACCTTGACTGACTCATTGCGGGCAAGATTGAAACTCCACCAAGCATACTCCAATATACAAATCCACTCCGAAGCACAGAAAGCCTATGTGTGCGCGCCCAAAGAAAAAGCTCGGCGCCCGGACGAAGCCCCAGGTCACCGCCTCCGCCTCCGGAGCCGTGTGCTTCAGACTCTCGTTGCCGCTCAGCGGAACGTCTGCCTGCCGAAGACGAGGGGAGGGCGGGCGACGACACCTGGGGAGGGCTGGCGGCGTATGTTTGGCCAGCGTTCTTGCTCCTAGTGGTGAGGCCAGGAGCCCCTAGTAGCTTCGTGTTACTAGTAGTAAGGCCAAAAAACGAAATGTACCGAATAATCCGTCTACGGCTAGTATGGGAATGAGTTTCCATGCACGTTGATGGATTTGCTGATTCCTTCAGCTCTCCGCCCTCCGATCACCTTCTCTCTTGGCGGCACCTCGTCAATCGTGCCGTTCGAAATCAGGGCATTGCGGATCTGGACCACCGCGTTGTTGACCGAGGAGACGATCCGCATGGCCATGTCCTGGCGCGATCAAAGCTGGTCGAGTCGGACTCAACGCCTAGGGAACAATCAAGCACCAAAATGGATCAAAATGTGCAGTGTCAAGTTTTGACAGTGGAGAAATCCTGCATGTTGGGGTTGCCCGAGGACGGTTCCAGAAACAAGTCATGTCCATCTCCGTATCGTGCAGCAACTTCTCGAACACATGCGGCATGCCATGGCTTCCCTACAATCCTGGGCCAACCTCCCACTGTGATCAGCGGCCTCCCCTCCCAGTCGATGATCAGGACAGAGTTGCACGAGGTTTGTTGAGACATTCTTTTTTCGACCACAATGGAGTAGATAGAATATGAACCAATCTGAAAACATTATAAATGTCTAAAGTCTAAAAATGGTGTGGAAATTTTCCCATATTCTATACTCCAGTATGACTGCGCGTGGTTGAACAAACTGGTTCCACCTCAAGCCTTGCATTTGTCTTCACCTTGCCCTGCCACAGGGCTCCTTCCCGCAACCCACACCGGACCGGTCCTGAGCTTTGGGCAAATGTTTCACATCCAAATAGCCGTCCTCACCGAAGGTCACGAAGCGGCGGTCCCAAAAGTCCAAGCAAACGGAGCTGGTCGAAGCATACGAAAGATCTACGACCAGACATGACTGTGGTGAGTGCGCCGCAAAGCATAGAACCATATAGAACCCAAGTGCATGGACACTGACGCTCTTAGTTGGCACATAGATCACTCGACAACCAAGATCGCTCACGGGCGGTTCCTCCATCAACTTCGTGGCCTGTTCCAGAGTCATGAGAGCAAAAGGTCGCTTTTGAACGGCTGTACCTGGCAGATCATCGGTATTGAGACTTCGGTGGGTTGCAGCCACCATGGGACTGCTTGAGTGAGGAGGGCCCCGGACAAGAGTCTTTCAGATGTGCTATGCACGTCCAGGCCTTCGAAAGGAAGTGAAAAACCATTGCCATCGACACGATCGGCGTCAACCAGTGGAACCCTAACCATGGCATACCGTATACCATGGTCAGTTCCAAACTTTGGGACTTGCTGTCCCACCTCTAAGGGGTTTGATCCACTCTCCTTTTCAAAGGAAGAAGCTGTCTAGAAGCATTTTGGGACTCAATCCCCCAAGACAGCAGTTCCTTTTTCTCAAACAGATCTTCAAAATCATCCACAGCCACGACCCGTTTGACTACCGTCTCTTCCCGCCTCCGCTGGCCAGTGCAAGCATTAAGAAGCCAAGAAGCCGCCAGGAAGCCATGGCTCTGACAGCACTTGAAGTATTACACCCCTACAAGATGAAGGACGCCCCAACTAGAGAGAATGGCATGAGTGCCGAAGAGCGAGGATCAATTGCCCGTCCAAAACTCTGTGTTCTATTCTGGGAGGTGTGGGAGTAAGCCGGGCTGGCAAGGGGTGTTCAAGTGGGCTCCGGCCCTGCAAGTAGAAGTAGGGATGTGACGGTGCACTATCAAAGACTTCTTTTATAGCGGCTTTGGAGGTTTGGCTCGGGTTTTATGGGAGCACCCTGAAAGTAAAATCAAGCAACTTTGAACAACCACAAATTGACAGGGTCACCGCCATTCTTAAACCTTCAGTGACAAGGTTGCTTTGACAACATGGAGGTCAGGGTAGCCTGAAGAGATTGTTGCTGAGGTTTTCGGGCAGTTCAGGCACACAGTATCAGAAAATTCCAACGTGTGTGTCTGTGGCAGGAAATGTGATAATGAAATATGAACGCTTGTTTGGAGGTAGTTGACCCCAGAACATCAGCTGAAGCAAAAGAGCAAGAATGGTCGTTGGGCGGCAGTGATTGCTATTGAAAGTCAAAACAAGTTCAGCGACCAAGTCGGAATGAAAACCCTGAAGGGATTCAATCCTGTCTCATTGCCTCTGGATGGATCAACTTCGATGTGAAGCTTGGTGGAATTGTTTGGTGGGGAATGTCGAGGGGCAAATCATCAATTCAAGTCAATCCGACATTCCAAAACAAAACTGGGTTGTTAAGTTGTTTAGGTTGATCTGCTGATATCAGCGCAAAGTGCGTTGTCCAGCTGAGTTGATGAACACCCAGCCAAACCCGCCAGGTCCACTGCTTCCAGTAGCCCGGGTCGGCCATGGAGCCTGTACTTGAGGAACTCACAGCACGGCGGGTGTGAAACGTTGACGAGGTGTTTCATAGGGATTGCGTGGTCAAACAGTTGAGGTGAGGGCACAAGGCAAATATCCCAGCTGTTTCCTCTGCATTGATAGCCCCCGGTGCTGCTCAAGACTCTTAGACTTGAGAACCCGCAAGCAAGAAAAGACCATTGGTCCCTTGACGCGTTTTGGAAAAGACCGGCGCCATATCAGCAACCGGTCGGAGTCGCACCTTGCAAGCCCGCGAAGGGATTCGGCATCTGCCATCCCTCCTCAGCGGCACACCTGCCAAGATCATGTCTCATTTACAGGGGCAGAATCACCTCCTTCCAGCAAACTGGCCTTCCATCCTTGGATCGAACTCACTGGAATGGAAATCCATGGACTTCGGTGAGCAGAATCAGCTAAAATTCATTCAGCAAACCCAATCTCGCCTCACCCTATGACCTCTCACAGGCCTGGCCGCCAGTGATGCGGCAAACACGTTTGGTCCGCGGCCAGTGTCTCATTCCTTGTTGATAACTTTCTGGTTAGCCAATCGCAGGGTAGACTCTTTCCTCTTCAAATCTGTTGGGCCTAAGATTGCTTCCAAAGAATGGGTTAGTTGAATCGTGCCAAATAAACCATGCCATGTAAACTTGCTTTTGGCACTTCTACAGCACAGATCAGCACAGGAAATGGCATCCTGTACTTACATCACAGGACCGCCAAAAAAAAACAAAAGATAGCATCGAATAGCCGTTTATGATCATGAGGAAAGACGGACCAGGGAGAACTCGAACCTCCATCAAGATGCTTGCATCTGCTTGGAAGGCAGAGTCGCAACGCCTTACCCATTAGGCAACTGGTCCTGTGCATATGTAAAAGACTAGACCAAAGGAAAACACCCACCAAGATGGCGGTTGCATCAGTATGTACTGACTGGCGCGTCCCCACAGTTGAGGCTCTTCGCCTTCGGATGACGCCCGGCACCCAACTCTCGGTGGAAAACCTGACGAAGTGGCAGGAGTCGGCCGTGCCAGCTGCCCCTGGAAAATGTTGAACCCACTTCTCTCTGTGAGTCTAAGTCTCTACTACCAAACTCTAAGTCTAAAAGCGGATATGTTTACAAAACCAAAACTCTAACATGAGTCAGTCTATAATCTAAGTTGCAGTTTTATTGGCGCAACCCGATACACCCTACCTTACACGGGACGGATTCTTGGCATGTTGAGTCAACGAAGGGATGGACGTCGGACATCCAAACCCAGCTTGGAGAGAAAGTTGCAGTCTTGGTTCAGTGAAACCTACACCCAAGTTGACAGTATTAGATAATGGGCATCTTTTTCCAGAGTCCGGAAACATGGATACTTGAATCCCTGGTCCACTTCTTCAGGTGACCAATTCTATTGCTGGGTCTGACGCCTGACCAGCAGCAAGGCCAAGGCAGCCTGCCGCTTGATCTGCAAATTGATTGCTTGTGATCACCAAGTGTGTGGCACCATTTGCCAGAGGTGGGCCATTGACATGCCCAACGTGGAAAACCGAAAGTCTGCTGAAGTCGCGCGTTTTCGGTGCTACCACGGGCAACGGCCCTGACAAGGGCTCTTACTATCTTCAATCGAGCTGAACAACATTGCTGTCTTAAAGACACTCCTTACAGTATCTTATATAATGTATCTCACGTTATAGGAGCAAGGACGCTACTAGGAGCAAAGGGCATTTCTACTAGGAACAAGGACGCTACTAGGGGCTCCTGGCCTTACTACTAGGAGCAAGGACGCTACTAGGAACAAGTGCATCGCTTCTAGTAACAAGTGCCTTACTAGTAGTAACAAGAAGCTAGTAGAAACTGTTGATAGGAGGGCATGGTCCTCACCCCAAACACTTCCAACACAAAAACCTTCTTCCAACCCAAACTCAACAAGAAAACGCTCTCTTCTTTTTCTGCGTTCTCTCAAGGCCTTCACGGGCCTACAGGGCTTCTTGGCCCCACTTGACATGTAAAAAGGGCTTCAAGATCAAACATGATCAAGCCATGCAAACGCTCATGGGAGGTGTGTGTTCTGTCATCAACACTCCCCCTAGCTTCTATGAAGCTATACATCACTGATTGGGCGTGGTCTCATCCGGGTACTCCTGGTCCTGAGACCATTCTTCCCGCGCGGATGGACGCACTGCCTTCAACCAATGTTCAAACCCAGCTCAAGCCCTTGACAGGCGATGTCATCATTCGCCAGTGGTGTTCCATTTCGTAAGGCAGCTATGGCCGTAGTGCTAAGCACACAACAATGTCCCAAACATTGAACAGCTTCACTGTAGCGCAAACCACAACCAGCAGCCCCTGTAAACTCAAAAACTCGACTTGGCCTCTTAGGCCTTGCAGCAACAAGCAACTCAACCCAATGCTCAAGCCATGCAACCATAGCTCACACCGCAGCCAACAATGTCCCACACACTGTAGGCCTTGTGGCCAAAATGGCCTTAGAGACCTCATGGTCCCTTGCAGACTTCCGCTCCGGCTCAAAGGTTGAGGCCTTGCTGCCTCATCTCCTGCGCACAAAGCACGCAGATGTCATACTTTTTGTCCAGGAGTGTCGTACATCCCGGACGCTGAAGATCTCCTCGATGGTGGATCTCGCCCCAGCCCTTGCACCAGATCGAATCGCCTCTGCGAATCCTATTGAGATCAGGTGTGCACTGATGGCATGGAGGCGATGCCCTTAGCAGCGAAGACGTCAGGGTTTGACACTCCCTGAACACATGATATTTCTGGCCACACTTGGTGATGTAGACGCCCAGCCTTCCAACTCCCTGGTCATCATGGCCTGGTGGAGGCTCGGCAGCTTGAAAGGCTTTCGGGAATGCCTTTGGAGCCGCTTGTGAGGACTGCGGCTCCGTCGGCTCCCAAGATTCATCAGCTCGCATGTCGCGATAGTCCCGCTCTGTCGGGTAGTAGAGGGTCTCCTCCTCTTCAGGCGCTTCAGCCGTTGGGGTGGCCTGCTCTGCTGGGATTCTGGTTCCTCTTGTATTGATGAGCTTGCAAGGATCCCAGCCTGACGCCTCTCTTCGATGGAGAGTGAGGCCATCCAATTCATCAACCAACTTCTATTTGCTTCTGCGAACTGAATCTGCTGCTCGCGTGTCATAGGTTCAGCGGGTCCGTATGCAGGATCGGAGAGCGAGGTGGATGAAGAGGACGATGTTTCTCCTTCTGACTTCCCCTTTTCTTTTCCTTTTCCTCCTCCCTTTCTTTTTCCTTTTGACCTCATGCTGTGTCTATTGACTTCGCGGCCTTGGTTGTCCACTGTAAGCGAGCTCCCTTGAGAAGATGACTCGGAACTGAAGAAACGAGGTGGTTCCGGTGCCGGTGGACATGGTTCTGGTCCTCCAGCTTGATCGGCTCCTGGGAGCCAAACCATCAACCTTCGAAGGAACAGCGTGGCGAGGATGACCAAAACAGTGTAAATCATCATGAAGTACTTGAGGGGCTCATCATCTCTTTCACCTTGGGCCTTGGCTTTCGAAAGGATAGCCATCATCACAGCCAACTGAAGGGCGTTTCCAGAGATGGGAGTGGGACATCGTTCCCCCTTTTCACAATCCCTTTCCTTCATGCTTACCGCCTCTGGGCCTTCCTCCTTGGTCTTTTCTTCTTTTGGTCTTACCGCCTCTGGGCCTTCCTCCTTGGTCTTTCCTGCACATTCTTCTTGTGAGATCATCATCATCAACTCTTTCAGCTCTTTCGTTCGCTGAACTGTGAGAGCCTTGGTGCCCAAATCAGCGATCATGACTGAACCTGGAAGATGTCGAACTCTCCAGTCCAAATTTGTAATCCGCCAGCGAACATGCTGGGCTCTGAGGCGAAGGTGTCGAGTTCGCAAATTGGCATTTCCATCGGCAAAGAATCCGGTGGCCGCCGCCGCCAAGTTGTCCACGAAGAGGGTCTTCTTGTACAGGTCTTCGTGCTCGTTGATCAAGCAATCAACAGCATCTCCTGTTTGGAGGCCCTCGATGGCTTCTAGGAGCTCGGATTCAGCCGTTGATAATTAAGGCCGGAAAGGCCTGCTTTCCACTTTTCCAAAACATCATGGATCCATTCCAGGTGACCATCACTGATCCATGCGAAGCTTGTGTTTCAGGATTGGCTGCAAAGCTGGAGTCCGTGAAGACTTCTAAGGCCCTTGGTCCTCCATCCCAACCTTCTCCCTTTTCTTTTCCAAACTTCAAGCCTTCGTTCGGCGTGTTCTTCAAGTATTTCCAGACTTGAGTAGCCTGTTCAATCACCCAAGCCGGATGAGCAAGGATTTCTTGGGCGCAGCGACTGGTGGCATAGGAGATGTCTGGTCTTGTTCTTGTAGATAACCACATCAACTCTCCAACCAGCTTTTGGGCCTTGTTGACCAACTCAGGTGTTGGTTCTTCGGGTGCTGGATGAGCATCTTTGTTCATCGGAACCTTAATGTGCTTCCCTCCTTCCACCCCTTCTTTATCTTTGATGTAATCTTCTTGGGATGCAATGAACTCACCCTTTGAACCTTTTGTGAGCTCCATCCCCAAAAACTTCACTTTTCCTTCCAACCCCAATTCTTCCGGAGCTGAGGTCTCCCATTCCTGCTGGAGGGTCTTCGTGATGACCTGGATGGTGGTCGCTTCGCCAACAATCATCAGGTCGTCGACATAGACCAGCAAAAAACCTTCCAGTTGTTCATCTTGGCTGCCTTCTTCCATGGGATCACCTTTGAGGATGGCCCAAAGATTTGGTTCGGCAGCCGATTGGACAAAGTAGCGCTTTTCTTCAGACCTCATTTTCCGAAGAACACCGTCCCGGTGCAATCCCCAACATCGTGGCGACTGCCTGAGGCCGTACATGGCCTTTTGTGCCAAGTAGTATTCGTTGTGCTGCACATGGCCAGTCTTGATCAGAAGTGCTGGAGGCTTGAGAACGACCATGGTGGGGACATCCTGCTCGTTGTCGAGCGGCGCGTTGAGGAATGCCACTCTTATGTCCATGACAGAGGCCTCCCAGTCTTCTTCTGCTGCTCTCTTCAGGACGTAGCGAAGGCAGACTGCATCAGCACCGGAAGCATACAGACAGCGATCTTTCTCTTCTTCGGAGGTTCGATCGACGAAGTTCCCACAGGCCACCAGCCGGATTTTTCTCCGAGGACCAGGCTTCAGGGCGATAACCACCTTCGATCAGACCACTTCGAGCCGCTTTCCCCAAGTCTGTTGCAGCTGTTGGAACTCCTTTTCATTGATTTTCTTCAAAGCTTCCTTTTCTTCAAAGAGTTGATGCAGCTCCTTTTTGATCGCTTCATCCCACTTTGGGGCTTCTTGAAGTAGTTCTCGAGGAGATACGATCCTTGTCCTCAAAACTTGTTCTTCTTCTTGTGTCACTGCACTTTTCACCTTCTTGAGCTCCTCGAAGACCACATCCATCACTTTCATTTCATCCTTCAGCATGATGACGCTTTCTTCGAGGATCACCTTTGACACCCTTTCTTGATGCCTTTTCTGCTCCTTCTCCATCTTTTCATACTCATCTTCATCCTCCATCTTCATCGCTTTCATAGTCATTTTTCCTCGGATTCGCCGTCGAGCAACATGTGGATCTTCTTCTTCCGCGGCTCGAACAACAGCCATCCAGGTTTCGAGACTGGGCGCTGGTTCCGAGGTCTTCTTGATGAAGTAAGGTGCGATGGCGATGGTGTTGTCTTCACGAAGCACCAGGTGTCCGTGAGCATCTGGCCTTGGAGCCAAATAGCGAACCTTTTCATGGGCGCCTTCCAGTTCTTTTGTTTTCCAAAAACGCTTCTTGACCAGTAGTTCATGGCCAAAGGGTGGGACGTCGCTCATGTCCTTGTCGGCCATTCTCCGTCGTTCACGTTCATGGACGTAATGACATGCATAGGGCCACATAGCTGACAGGATTTCTTTTTGGTCCTTGGAAGGCATCGGAATGGCCATACGATAGGTCACCAACTTCGGGTCTTCTCGCCTTTCCCCTTCCTCTGCTTCTTCCTTTTCACCGTCCTGTCCTTCTTCTTCATCTTCTTGTTCTTCATCTTCCTTCTCTTCCATCTGACCATCCTGTTCTTCTTCAGCGCCTTCATCTTGGTCCTGCTGGGGATCTTCTTCTTCCTCTTCGTCCAAGATTGGACCCCTCTCTTCATCATCTTCATAGGGAGGTAGTGCATCAGGTGGATCAGGTAGATCAGAGGGCATCAACCAAGTGTAGGTTCCCACCAGGATGCATTTGGCAGTGTCACGGTCATTGGGTGCGACCGGATATGGTCCAGCAGTGTCGAGCGACAGGGTGCCTGCCAGTGGATGCTTGATCTTTCTGTGAGGCCGGCTTTTGGCACTTTGTTGTTGACATACTCGACAATCTCTTCGAAAGGGCACATGACCATGCTGCACATGTTGGTCCCAGCTAAGGGCCTTCACTTTCACTTCAGGTTCTGGTTCTTCTTGAAGGGCGGTGGCACATGCTGAGGCGATGGCATCGCAAAGACCAGGGACCCAACGTGCCAGTGCCGACGAATCAATTCTCTTTCCATCACCTCTTCCCTTGGCCTTAGGGTTTCTTTCCTTTGGTAAGCGGAGCTTCATATTGGTGCCCAATCCCGTAAGCTTGACAGGTGCCCCTTCTTTCCATGGAGTGAAATCCCCCTGGTTGACCGTGAGGAGGTTCAGATTGGCCGCGGCCTTCAAAGCTTCCCATCCCTTCGTCCTCCAAAACGAGACACAGTCCGGCATATAGTCGACCGGGTCACCTGGTTGCTCCAAGAGGAACAAGGGTCTTTCGGGCTTCATCTTTTCTTCCTTCTCCCCCCTTCCTGTTTCTTTGGCCCTCTTCACGAAGTCCGCGACCAGGTAGAGGAAGATCTGTCTCCACATCAGGATATCATCGTCCTGACACAACTTCTTTTGTGCTTCAGTGAGGTCAGGCAGACCCCATTCATACTCCCACGAACGTAGTGGAGGTGGTCCCGGGTAGTGTCGAAGCACTGACCTCGAGCGACAGTTTGGACCTCCAATCACTCCCAACAAGGCTCCATCCAAGGCTGTCCTCAGCAATGCCTTGTAAGCCGGTGATCCTTGCGAGGCCATGTCATGGTTTTGGCCTCTTTTGATATCAACTTCTAGGATCTGACCCTTCATTCCTTGGAGCTCCATGGCGGACTGCAGGGTGTAGCCTTCCTTTTCACCCCCATAGAGATGTAGGATCAGACCTCCCTTTTTCTTGAACCTTTTCCGCTGGCGCCGATTCGTCGGAAGCTGTGACCATTCACCTGGTTCCTGAAGCAGAGCCGACTTGACATACTCCGGAAGGTCCCGCAATGCCGGATGAGAGTCAACCATAGCCTTCAACCAGCTGAGCTCTCTGCCTTCAAAGTTTTCGAGCTGTACCTTGGCGAGGTGGATTCGGCTTTGGTGGTCCTCGAACTCTTTGATGAGGTCCATTGCCAGAGCCTTGGAGACTTGGGGACCCAGCAATCACCTGAACTGGTAACTCTCCACGAGAAGGATGCTGTACCCGCATAGCCCCACCCTTCCAAAGGATCTTGCAACCTTGCTGTACCAACATGCCCAAGGGCACGATAGGCTCAACCATCAAATTGGTGGACACCATCACCCCATTTTCTGTCATCAGCAGGGCGGTGTTTTGGCCATCTGCCAGAGCAACACTAACCTTCTTGGGGCCCTCAATGCTATCCGAAGCCACCAGAGGTCGAAGAGGGTGTGTGGCACCTGAGTCCAAGAGGCCATAGGATTCTTCTTCAGTTACGGAGCACTTCGCCTCTCTCACACGAGTGAGCTTCAGCGTTTTGATGCTGCGCTTGATCTCATCAAGTTGCTGGTGGAGCTTGTTCATCTTGGCTTCGGATGTTTCCTTTTCTTTCATCATCCTCAGCATCTTATTCGCCTCCAACAACAATTCATCCATCTTTTCATCTTCCGTTGTTTGACCTCCTCCTGCTGCTGTCTTCTCTGCCTCCTCAATTCCATTCTTTCCTTTCTCATCTTCTTTCTCCTTTTTCACCTTTGGTGGAGAGTTCGATGGATTGGACGACGAGGGCTCACGTGACGGACAGGCCGGAGCGAGGTGATTCTTGGCTCCACAGACATAGCACCGCTTGTGTTCATCCTTTTGGTCATGAGACCACTTGCAATGCTTTCCTTTGCGGCAGCCACTGTCGGTAAGAAAGAACTTGCATGGAGGCAAAGAACTTTCATTGATGCTCACACCAACATTCTTCACCTTTCCTTCAAGCTCTTTTCCTTTCTCCTTTTCAACCTTTTTCACCTTGTTGGTCGCGGAGCCAGGGTCTTTCGAAGAGCTGTTCCTCTTCTCCATCATGGCCAACTGGTCGACCTCCGCGATCAAGTGAGTTGCGAACTGTGTGACTGACAAGGCCGTGGGGTTGGTGTCAACCTGAAGGGCATTGCGAGCTAAGGAAACCCGAAAACGCAGAGCTTCATTCCCCTCCAAGGTCTTCTTTGTGAGCCGGTTAAGGCCTTTGACCAAGATCGAAGGGTCCGGTTCTGTAGCACCGATTTCTTGGGCCCGAGCTCGCCACCTCAACCACTTCCTCAAACCAACAACAGTATCATGTAGACCTGAAGGTTCTGCAGGCTCCTCCAGGTTGCGAAGCAACATTTGCTTCTCACTCACACCACCTGGACAGTAGGCCACATGCAAGTGGGCCAGGATGGCGAACACCGAAAGCCGCTTCATGGCAACCAGCTCATCGCGCTGAGCTTCAGGGATGGCCTTCAACAAGAGAGTGGCCATTCTTCTTTCAAGCTTGGCCCATTTGGCCAACGAGGCAGGGGCGACAGGTTCGTGGCGAACTCGATCCAGTGGCGCCATCGCCTGATGTGCCTGATACCAGGCTTCCACCTCCCCCAAAGTCTGCTCCCACCACTGGTCAGATGTGGCAGTCAAATCAGCCACGACCGGCTGAACCAGCAGCAACCAATCACCCAGCTGCAGCTGCGAAGTGTTTCCTTGAAGTGAACCCAAGGTGGGCAATTCGGCCAACTGCCGTACCACCTCCACACCCTTGATGGTGCCCTGTGCTTCATGACCTTCTGAAACCTGTCTTTGAAGGGCCTTCATACTTTCCACCAAGAGGGTCATCACTTCCATTTGTTGAACTTCAGTAGATGCCTTTCCTCCCCCGGGCATAGGCTTCCCCATAGTCGAAATTCCAGCACCTCCCAAAGCCCCTTTGAACGTAGGACTTGTGCTTCTTCTTGTTTCTTTGGAAGACCTTGAACCCTTCCCTCCATAGGTGGGCTGCCTGTAGGACCAGGGTGTACGACCACGGTCATCCTTACCTTCATGGGCTGGCTTAGGCATGGTCGGTCCTTCATCAGGCGTGTTGTATGCCGAGGTTGGTCTTGCAGGCTTCGCTTCTTCTTCAGCCTTGGCTCTTTGGGCGGCTTCTTCATGGATCCGCTTCTCATAGAGTTCCTGGCGAAGCTGATCGTTTTCTTCCTGCTTCGAGCGGCAGAGTTCGGAGAGGGCCCTTACCTCTTGAGAGATTTGCCACCTCCACATAATTTCTTCTTCCTTTTCTTCACGAAGACGATCTTGTTCGTCCAGGTCAAAACGTTCAGGGGGCTTAGATCGATGACTTCCCATCTTGACCCTTTCACCCTCTTCTTCTTCGCTTGACCTTTCTTCTCCCCTTCTTCGGTCCTTCCCCTTTCCAAACCTTCTTTCTTCGTCCTTGAGGAACTCCGGCCTTCTCATCGGATCTTCAGGTCCTGAGGTTCCTGACGAGGTTGGAGGAACGAGGGCACCGAAAAGCTGAGGAGCCTTCCTGGCGGCATTTCTTGATGCCTTCAGCTGTTCCTGCGAAAACAGCGGCTGGCCTTCAAAGGGCTGAGACAGTGGGGCAAGAGCCATAGGTCGTCCCCTAGGAACTTCAAGTTCACCCACCATTTGACCTTCTTTTGAACCTCCACTTTTGGATGCTTCCGGCTCAGTTGGGAGTGTCGCCGGTCCCGAATCCAAATTTCCCGTGGTGGTTCGAGCAGGGGTGCTCAACATCTTTCTTCCCTCCTCTTCTTTACCATCTCTTTCTTTTTCCACCTCTTCCACCACAGCCAGCTCTTGTCCTGCGGGAGGATGATCACCAGGCTCCATCGGAGGCAATGCCAGCTGCTCTGGCTCCAGGTCACCATTCGCCATTCGTCGACGGCGCATCATGGGAGCTGGAGGTGGGGTTTGGAAAAAGCTATCATGCGTTGGGCTCATAACCTGTTGATAGGAGGGCATGGTCCTCACCCCAAACACTTCCAACACAAAAACCTTCTTCCAACCCAAACTCAACAAGAAAACGCTCTCTTCTTTTTCTGCGTTCTCTCAAGGCCTTCACGGGCCTACAGGGCTTCTTGGCCCCACTTGATATGTAAAAAGGGCTTCAAGATCAAACATGATCAAGCCATGCAAACGCTCATGGGAGGTGTGTGTTCTGTCATCAACAGAAACAAGTGCCTTACTACTAGGAGCAAGGACGCTATTGTGTTCATTGCTGGCGTGGTGCAAACATCCCCTCTCGACATCCCAACCTGCACACTTCGCAAGGCCCAGCGCCGCATGGGTCGCGCCATGGGACTGTCCGCGACGCGTGATGCGTGCTACTCGTTTGCCCAGTTTGTTCTTCGTCCTACTTGTCACTTTCCTATAGTCCTCTCGGTTGCAGCTACAATGGTCTGCATTGGCAAGATCTGTATGCGGGCTGTGGGTTCACAGCTTCACGAGGCTTCGCCGCCTGGTCACCTCGTCGTTTGTCCATGACCGAGGCAAAGGGACTCTACCAATTACATTTATTGTTTCTACTAGTTTCTTGTTACTACTAGTAAGGCACTTGTTACTAGAAGCGATGCACTTGTTCCTAGCAGCTTCTTGTTACCAAATCATGATTTGTTCACCAGGGTTGTGCTTGGGGTGTCTTGTATTGGCCACTCTTTGTTCCTGATGGCATCCCATGTTCTCGTTGCAAAGCCTGCGGTGTGCAAAGCTTCCATCTGCAGTTGTCCTTTCATCGGTGAATCGAAGTCGTTCAGTTCCAGCTCTGGACTCTCCACTTTTTTGCGCAGTCTGTCACAAGCTGCTACTTGGCATCTGCAAGGCCTGAGACTCCCGAATACAGCCGATGATGCTGTACAGCACTAAACCTGAATCATATAAATATATATTGTTTAATGTCAATATAATGTCTTTACACATCTGAAGTCGTACCCGATCACTGATCACGCTGATAGAAAGAATAGTTCACTGTTGATCGCTGTCTTCCGGTTTGTGATTGCTCTGTACTATGAGCCCGGAGCACCCAATTCTCCACGGACTCCATGGTGGAGTGCTCATAAAAATGCAGATGGCACAACACCCGTAAATGGAACACAAGCATGCAGCATGCTGTACTAGTATGTAACATGTGCTGCAAAAGAGCCTTGACTTGTGCAAAGCTGGGCTGCAATGCCATCCTGTCAGAATGTGCTGCCACGGGGCCCTAGGGCTGTCTGCTGGGAACAACCTCTGGTTGGCTGTTCTCGGTCAGCATCGAAGAGCCACTGCCACTGCGCAACCGCCCTGGCACGGACAAGGTGACGCCATCGAAATTGCCCGTACCTTCAGGGTGCCAAACCTCTTGCCGGTAGTTCGTGGTCTTCTTCAGCTCTTCATTGACTACGGCCGCGAAGCATGACACTCTTCGTTCAGACTGTATCTGCTCAACCACGTGGTGCATGAAGGGGCTGTGGCTGCCATCTGGAGCAGCGTCAGCAGCCAAAAGGCCAGGGCCACAGCCATAGATGATGTACAAGCTCGGCCTGTCACGACGCCTTCTGCCATGCCGCGCTTCTTGAAATGGTTCGCAGTGGCTCCCACCAGGCTCGCGGCAGCAATCTGCCAAAAGTACGACAAAGAGGCTCTTGGCAGGTTGCATTGCACCAAACCGTTCTGCCCCATCGTTAAGATGGACCTCCATCAAGTCGCGGCACACGGATGCGACGTTGAAGTGGGTATTCATATCACCCCTGACGGCATCCTCAGGGGCCCACATCATCTTACCATTGATCTCGACTGCATGACCAGAAAATGAGACGAGCAGGAGAGCATTGGTCGTTCCGGACACCAAGTGTACCGCACGCCGGAATCCCTCGAAGATAGCGCCATGGCTCGAACCTTGTATCTTGATGACCTGGTCAGTGCCAACGCTTGAAGAATCACCAAAGTATCAGATACAATCGAATCCTAGTATTAGGGATACTATGTAATTGCAATAGCATCCGATACCAGTTGACCTTGCAGCTCTGACGTACTAGCTACTCCAAATTGGATCCAATATATACAGGAAATCCGACTGCAACAAATTAGTCTGACTGCAACCCAAGCGTGGTGGACAAGCAAAGGAACAGCAAACACGACACTACACTGTATCTACAGCAGCCAAGCCCCACCTCATAGCCCATGCTTTCACATGCTCCTGCCAGCAGGTCTGCATCGCCATGTGGTGTCTCAAGGACGCCATAGCCATTTTGATAACCCTGGCAAGAGATGGCAAGCAAAATGCGGCGGGGATGCTCTATAACTGGGGCAAGGCTAACCCGTGCACCCGGAAGTAGCAGTGAAGCTCGCAAAGGATCAGTCAGTCTCCTGTACAGAAGCTGAAGGCGTCGGTGGCACAATATGCACCCACAAAGGAGGGCGCAAAAACAAGCAATCGAAACGCATACCACCCCGATCACCCTACTGGTTTGTTCCCTTTGGTATTCGGCGCAATCCCCACGCCGGCAAGCTTCTGTTTCCTTACCGGCTGGCAAGCAACAAACACTGTTGCTGCCCGAGGACGAGGAGCAGTCGATTCCCAGCTGATCGCCGGCATTGCATGCCATGTAGCGGCTGTTGCAGTCTTCCACAGATATCTGGCACGGGTCAGAGATAGAAGGCTGTGTCGCCTTCAGGCAACAAACTGTTTTGCTTCTGGACTCGCAATTCACACCTCTTGAAGCCTGGCAGGGAATGTAAGCTGCACAGGTTTTTCTCTGGCACACCGCATGAGGGTCTGTGCTCTGGTTCTTGTGCGTGGTTGTGGTACTGGCCAGCAGGCAGCAAGGCTCTTGTTTTGGCGAGGAACAGTTCACACCATCCCCATGAAAGCAGCAACGTGCCCCATTCTGATGATCCTGGGAGGCACCTTTGAGCAGGCAGCATGGGTGTCGTTTCAATTTGCCTCCCTTCAAGCCCAATGGCCAACTTGATCCACATTGGTTTTGGGTCCCGTGGTTGCTTGGCTTGCAACAGCCATCTCCGCAGATCGTCGCCCATGTCTTCTTCTCGGCATACGTGACCGCTTGGCAACACTCGGACAAGCACTGATTGGGTCCACTCTTCTTGGCTCCTCGCCTACACTTGTAGATGTTCGGCGACGGCATTTTTGCCGGATCACAGCAACACCCCAACTTGTAGCGGTTGCTCTTGAAGCATTGCTTCCCTTCGCTGGGGCATCGAGACTGACAATCCGAGCTGCTGCAATCCCTAGCCCCAGTTCCATTGCACGTGTCGCAGGCCACCACATGATCAAAGGAATCCTCAGGGGCTGCGACCAAAGCACAAACTGCGAGTTTCCCGACTCTATTATTCCTGTGATGGAAGCCACTCCACCCTGGCAATGGCGCTAAACTAAACAAGAGCTCATTGGGGTCAAGCCTAGATTCTCTGTGATAAATGAATCAAGGGTCTCTGTGGAACTCAGCCGCGACAGTGCGGTCTCTGCCGAGAAGACTGTGGGTACCCTTTGGGCCTTGGTTCCGAAAACCCGTAGGGCCAAGGCGGCCAAGGACAGGTCTTCCAATCCACCCGACACCGCGCTCTGTGCGCCAGTAACCAAGGTGCCGGATATGGGAAGGACTTGGCAATCGCAGCAGGTAGCAGCAAACAGAGCGTCACCCAGGCCATTGCGATCATTGGAACCTTCGGATGATGTGGCTCTCTGTGGAAGCCCTGTACTGTAGAACTGTTAATAACCCTTCGAGATCTCTGGATGTTGTTAACAAAGAAAGCAAGTAGATCAATATAGCGAAAGAGTGAAACAACTCTCCCTCACTGAGACCCTTCTCATTGCTTGCTACAGCCACCCTCGGACTGCATGAAGTGAGACACCAACTCACTGCAGTCCAAAGTGACAGGCCATACTGCAAGCAAAAGGTAACCCACGAGCCGCCAAGGTTTCTTTCCAGTGTTCTGTCGCCTTTAGGAAACCTGTCTGAACCTCCAACTCACACCAAGGAATTTGAAGCTCGCTCCTCCCATGATGGATCATTCTCATTTTCTGGCGCCCTTGTTGGGTCGGAACTAGTGCGAAATGCTCAAGGGCTGGAATCAATGGGTCCCGATCTCGAGCTTCTCGAGATGCTGTCCCTTCTGATTCTTGAAGCGAACATGTTGTCATGTTGTCCAAATTAAAATTGGTACAAACTTGGCTCAGTTGCGCTGGCCCATTTCTCGTGCAGAAGGTGTAACAATTTCGCACCAGTTGCTCCAGCCCCGACGCACATGACTAGGACTTCCGCCCATATCACTCCTCAGGGGCTGGGATTCTTGTGTACAGAGTGCAGCGGTTTTCTCTGCACCAGTGAGCATGGTAGGGCCAACCAACCTCATGGCCATGCTGTCTTTTGATCGACCGAATTGAAGCTTTGGGATTGTGATGTTTTGCTCCACCATACCAGTGAGACAGCAATGTCCAGCTGAATTTCTGCAGTCAAAGATGAATTTACTGATCTTGGCACCCTACTTCAATTTGCTTTTGGAGCGCATGTATGGTTCGTTTTCGACCGCTGAACCACAGACTGAATTCATGTAGCTCAAGCTATCCGGAGGCCATGCGTTCTTCCAAGTCATCGTTCAACTCCGCCAGTTGAATGAGCTGCGGACGCCGGGAGGACCGCAGAAGGTGGAGTTCTGTGTACAGTAAATGGTTGACAAGTCGGATGCACCTTTCCCGTGGCACCCCGTCTTCCCAGTACACATTGTTCTTGTAGCCCCTTGGGTGCTTTTTTGCAGAGCAAGCAGGCTTGCAGCAGTCAAACAAAGCTGTGACTTGTGCCGGGAGATTTCGAGGGATGTGCAGAGTGGAATTTGCAGAATCAAAGCACAAAGTCCCTCCTTACTCCCTTGCAATGCCAAAAGGTTCGACCCAAATCTCTCTAACAAACTCCTGATGTCTTTGTACCAAGCAAACTGTTGTTGTATGCTGTATATTACATATGTCTGCATAAATCGTTACTGCATGTCTCTATTCTATTCTTTACCGTCCCGTCATGTCCCATCCCCAAACCACCAAACAGGGCGACTGCCACTGCCTGTTCACGAAGGCTCGCAGTCCGGAGCTTCAAAGTCTCTGTTTCTTTGATGGACATGTCCAAGCGATTCTTTGTCTCGGCCTGGGATGGTGTGCTCAGATTGAGTAACATCCTATTCCCAAAACAGTGGATGATGCTGGTTAGTAAAGGCCTTTCTCAAAAATAGTGATATATAATTGTTTGCCGACTGTCACTGTTGATAGGACACACCCAATGCTCAATGCTTTGCTGGGTTGGCTGGTCTCGGTACTGTATAGCTCAACAGGGTTGATGTTGCTTGGGACCAAGTCAGTCCAAACTCAACAAATACGACAAAGCTTCCCTAGAGGGAACACCACTGATGCTACGTCGCCACACATGGATGCCATATCCAAACAGTGCTGGGGAGACTGGCATGCTCTGACCGTTCCCGGCTCAAGCGTTCCACCAGCTGGGCATTGAGCTCCTGCCATCGTTGCTCAGCACGGCAAACCCACCATTGCAGACGTGTCCCTCAAAGCTAGAATTCCTGGCCTGCTTGCTTGGTCCGTTCCATCCCTCCAACCTTCGATGCTTTACGGATTAGCACTTGGAAAATGCACGGAATAGCCTGGACACGCTATGCGGCAACAAAGGTTGCCTTGTTTTGGACTATATAGAGTATCATGTCATTGTATAATAGCATGTTGCTGGTGGAAGCGGGCATGGTGTTGTGGCTTGCAGCCCAGCTGATAGATATGAAGGAAGAATGTGGGCTACATCTCGAGATGAAAAGAGATACAATACAGTTTGGAGCTTGTTGACATGCACTGGATTGCCCGTGTTCTTTGGCAGCATTCCCTAAAAAGATGGTCTCTCTACCTTCCTTTTGCCTCCCTTCCTCCCTTCCCTTTTTAGCTCTCTCTGATCCCATGTCTTTTTGCTATGTTCCTCTTGGAATCATCTCTCTTGATGCCGCTGGCTCTCACTCCACTTCTGCTTTGAGCAGGTGATTGCTTCTCTTCTTGATGCGTGCGAAAAGGGCTCACAACAAAGAGATGCTGTCTTCCTGCTTCCTTTAAACTAAAGCCTGCTGCTTACACATCTAAAGCCTCTTCTTTGTGCGCCCGCTTCTTGGGCTTGTTCCAGGGCACATAGCCATATTGGATCATGTGCATGATCTGCTGCTTCATGGTGTATATGAAAAGTAGCACGAAATAGACCAACAATGCCCGGCCATCAACGTCCATGTCTAGGTCATCGATAAATGTGACCAGCAAGGCTGCGAGAGTAGCCGCAGTCCCTCGACACCAGAGCCGGAACTCCGAGAGCGCGCGCACGAAGGGCCGATACTCGCTGCTATTGTTTCTGAGGTTTTGGTCCTCCGTCGAAGGTGACAAAAACAGAAGAACCTGGTTCAAGATGTAGATGGCCAACACGTAGACCGCAAAGTAGTGGCGCTCAAGAGAAAAGATCCGCCAAGCAAAGATCAGTTCCAAAGCGACAAGCAGCAGCCAGCGACACCTTTGCCACGGCACCAACGGATCAGAGAGTTGCAACAAGATCCTGTCCAGGCGCTTCCAGTCACAGAAGTCCTTGTCATCCGGAGGGCCGATCGGCAAAGGCTTGGACGAGCGAATGATGGCCTCAAGGATCGCTTCAGATTGCGGAAGCTTCACCGCGTTTCCGTCTTCGATCTCCTCCTCGGACATGGCGTCAAAGCAAGGACGACGGACAAATTCTTTTCTAGAAGAGTTTCTAAGAGTTCTTACTGCATGTTGGAGATGTTCGAAGCTTCTCCCACCCTCAATTCCTGCGTCTGGGAGTTTTTTTGTCATGTACTCTTCCAATCAAACTGGACTCAACCTCCGGTGGAATCCCAGAGGCTTTGAGCCAGTCTGTGCCACGGGCATGCTCCACCTTCCGAACTGAGGAACCGGTCCGGACGCCAAAGGGCCTAGCATAAGCAACCTAGAGACTTTACAAATATTGCCACAATCCGCCCAAATATGAGTCAGAAATGAGATTCAATGATAGAACATGATAGAACAAACAGACAGACTGACAAATCGACAAACAAACATTTTAGATTGTTCTAGCAGCCAAGCATGTTTCAACGTTCAAACAAAAACACAACTTTCTAGCTCATCCGTTTTCCGTCCTTGAGTTCCTTCACCTCCGCAAGGTCTTTTCGCTCCTGACCACAAGCCTCACCAAACAGGCCAAGGCAGGAGTTGTATGAAATTGCCTGCGCTGTGTGTTACTGTATCCAAAGGTGCTTGGTGGAAAACGACTGACTGGTTGATTGGTCGCGACTCACATTGGAAAACAAAGAATCATCAAACCGTTGAACATACACACCCATGCAAGATCATCCAATTTTCACCTAAGCACCTAAGCATGTGTGTCATATGGTTCACGCAGCGACAGCCCAGGAATGTCTGTCGTGCCTCCTTGGCCATCCGTGTCTTTGCCTCTGCGCGCTGCCGGAGCAACTCCTGGAAGCAGCCGCGCTTTCCAGGTTTGGAGAGGCTCCAATTCACACAGCATGCTACACACGATGATTCTGGGATGTGCTCTCAGAGTGTCAAGGGCACTGTTTCCACTGTTTCCACTGCCCTGACAATTGGGTAGCAGTCCGGCACAGCATGAGATTCGTCTCAACAAAATGCAACAGCAATGCACAGGGGTCAAGTTCTGCTCATTTCAACATCCACGACTCCCCTACTCATGAATTCCAAGGCCCAGGGTTTTGCCTGTGTAAATCGCCCTGACTGTGCCACTTGCCACGCAAACTATACTATGTGGCAATGTTACAAGCCTCACACCTTGAACTTCCACCCTTAAGATTAGTGCGAGCGTGGCGAGCTTCCTTGAAGAAGTGTGAGCTATCCTGCTTCCAGTTGCTAGAAGCTAACTAGTCACCCTTAATTAAGTAGGTGCCTACTTAACTATATATGTAAGGGCGGGCCAAAAATGTATTTGAGGTTACAACCTAAACCCATTTCATATCGCTTTCGATTCTCGACGACCCATCTCCTGCACCCGCTTGTTATGTTCTCGTTTGAGGTCCCGGAGCGTCAACGCCATGCCCTTGGCCTCTGTCGTCTGCACGGCCAACAAGGGCCGGGGCGAGCCGGTGAGTTGTCGAGGAAAACAGGGCGAGCCTGTGAGTTGAGATCAAAAATCCGATATTGGAAGGTTCTTGTTTGTACTCAATATCTTGATTGAGGGTTTGAAGGAGTTTACTCCTCGAGTTCATTAAATTCCTATGAAAATCTGTCTTGCCTCATCACTCACTCGTCCTCAACGCAAGACAAGTCATGTGCTTTTGCTGTTTCAAATGATTCCCCTGGAAAAGTTGGTACAGGAGACCCAACTCCTTACGTCCACCAACCTCAGCAGCTGCTAACCGCGAGCAGTGAGCCTCCTCCTTCAGCTGCTGCTGCTTGGCCAGACTTGCACGGAGCTCTTCCTGGGCTCTGACCTGGCGCCAAGCCATTGCTCGAGACCCTTGCGAGATTCTGCACCAAAGTGACTGTCAAGGTCCAACAAATCAAGGTTGTGACACAAATTGGAACATCAAATTTTGTCGTAAATGTGCTGGCTGTAGGGTCTGATCTCTGGACAAAAGGATCAATTGTCTTGAATGTGAGGGACTTTTCGTGATTCAGTGTTCAGCCACTTCCATGCTTCTTCAGCCACGCCTTTGCCTCTTGCATGCGCAAGAGGCTGGCATTAGTTGGAAAGAAGCGGCATTCCTTGCCTGCCAGGCTCAGCTTTGGAGCCTTCTCTTTGGAATTTGCAACGTCTTTTAGGATAGCAGCATCAACCCACATGGGCTGCAAATGTCCAGCCTTTCCCACCCGGTATGTGGGACTAGGCTTGGGCTTCGCTTCTAATTCAGCAGCAACTTCCTGACGTCGTTTCTTCGAGGGCGGCTCTTCATCCTGTTGAACTTCACCGGGTGGAACTTCACAAAAAAGCACCGTCATGCGAGCAGGCGGGAAATAGAGCGCCATGTTATCTGCACCACTCCATGTCATTGGAACTTTCTGTCCAGGAGCTATTCGGTTTGCAAGGACATCGCCACCGCCATCGAAGTCAGCAAAATCCAAAAACCTGGCCAAAGCACCGAAGTCGAGTGTTTCTTCAATGTACTCACGCTTGGCGGTTTCGACGGCATCGTTCTTGTCCTTCTTCTCCTTTCTACCCATGGGGAAAACGACTAGAAGCTGGTTCACCTTGCCTTTCTCTTCTAGGCCTAAGAAAGAAGCTGCAACCTTCCGCTCCTCCAGTGCAACGAGAACTTGAGCCACCCGCCCGTCATCATGGCGTGAAAAAAAGACCACGGCTGCAGCCTTGTAGGCACTCTCCGAAACCTGCGCGACATCTGCTGGTGCATTCGTTGCCTTTTGCTGATCTTTCGCAGTTTTGGTCTTCTCTTCCTTTGGTGGTGCTTGCTCTACAGCGGCAGGGGCTGCACTGGCCGTTCCTTTCGCCACCTTGCTTTTTTCTTGACCATGGGCACGAGAACTTTGCTAAGAAGCCTAGTTCGAGATCAATGCCTGCTTTTGGACACAACAGTGAGGCATCGTGGCGGTGAAATATCTATATACAGTATGTGTTTATAACTGGTCTCGTTCTTGATGTCCCAAAAACTACTTTTGGGCAAGGTCTCAGGGTCAGCTAGAAACCTGTTCAAAGATTAAATCAAGAATCGATACCAATATATATATATATATATCAATCAAGTATTGCCGTAGTTTGATGACAAAAGCCCTCTGGTGCATTGTCCCAGTTAAGATGAGAAACTCCAACAAGTGGATATACAACCTTTGGATACCTTTGGGCAGATCCACCGCAGTTGCAGAGTCAAATCCCTTTATATACATGACAACACACAAGGATGTGAGGAATGAACCAGTAAGTTAAGTTTCCCTGAATTTTCTAGGAACCCAATGATTGGTGTGAGCGCATCTTCAAGGAAGCTCTCCCCGCCCTCAGGCCGGGGGAGCTTCCTTGAAGAAGCGTGAGCTATCCTGCGTCCAGCTGCTAGAAGCTATATAACTAGTCGCCCTTACTTAACTAAGTAGGTGCCTACTTAATTAAGGGAGGACGGGTATAAAAGGAGGGTCCCACGCTCAAAGAATTCCATGGTCATGAATGGGTGACGAAACAACAACTCATTCGTCAATCGATGAACGTCGTGGCCTTCGCTTCCTCCTGCTCCTTTTTGCATTTTGCCAATTTCTCCCGCAGTTCCTCACTTCGTCTTCCGGGGAGACAGGTACATACGACGCGTTGGAGGGTGAGGGTGGAAAACGCCAAACCGCTGGGTGGCGAAGAGGACATGAACAAGGTGATCACTTTTAGGAGGCCAATGGCTGTACGGACATGGCTATCGCTTAAAGTACAAAGCCTATCTCTCTTCCAGGTTTCTATCAAATTTCTATAACCACGCTCTCTACCAAATTGGCTCAAACAGCCTTAAAACGTATACCAAACAAGGTGTGTCTTGTATGCATGAACAGATTTGCCCCATGTTTAATGATTTAATGTTCTATTTGTATTGTTGTTTATTCTTACAGTAGATGTAAATTGAGCTGTTTGCACGCCCCCCTTTGTCTGCTCTGGTTGCTGCATTTGTTTTTGTGTGTGTGAAGGATCCTTTTTTGGCTGCTCTGTGACCAATCGAGTGTAGAAGGTAGCATCCGCAGCTGCAGCTCTCAAGTTGGCACGGCCTTTCTTCAGCTTCAGACCCATTCTTGCGAAGACCTGTTCTGACAGAAACTCCCTTCAGGCAAACTGAAACTGGCCAGATATGAGACAACCCCACTTTGTCCTTCTTGAAGGCTCGCTGCGAAGCCCTCCAGACAAGAGAAGGATCTACATCTTTTCTGGAACACGTCAGAATATCTGTCCTTCTCATGTTCCCTTAGAGTCTTAGAGCGCAAGACCCAAGCTTCTGGACCAGGCCGGCTGCTCCATACTCTGGTTGAAGTCTGGCCCTAGCGCCAATCTTTCAAGGCTGCTGGGCCAAGCCACTCCGTTTAAGCCATGGTTGAAGTGTTTTCCAAAGGTCACGCTCTTCAAGGTTCTTGGCCAAGTCACTTCGTCCAAGCTCTGATTAAATCGGTCCCCAAAGGTCAATACTTGCAAGCAGCTGGGTAGAGCCACTCCATCTAACCTCTGGTTGAACGAGCTGCCAAATGTGAGATTCTCCACGCTGTCCGGTAGGGCCACTCTATCCAAAGTCCGGTTGAAATTACTTCCGAATGTCAGGCTTTGAAGGCTGTCGGGCAGCACCACGCCTTCCAAGCTGTGGTTGAACTCAACCCCAAATCTGAGACTCTCAAGGCTGGTAGGAAGCAACACTGAGTCCAGGCTCTGGTTGAATCGGCTCCCAAACGTCAAACTCCGGACATTTGCTGGCCAATCCGCTCCAGCCAAACTCTGGTTGAATTCATCCCCAAATGTCAGACTCAGCAGACTGCTAGGCAAAGCAACTCGCTCCAAACTTTCATTGAACGCAGCCCCCAAAGGGAGACTTTTGAGACTGCAGGGTAGAAAAGTGTCTTCCAAATCCTGCCCTGACGTCAAACTTTTGAGGCTGCTAGGCAATATCACCCTTTTCAGACTCCGGCTAAATTGCACCACAAACATCAGGGTTTTCAGGCTGCACGGCAGAGTGACTCCTTCCAAACTCTGGTTGAACTCAAAGCCAAATCTCAGACTTTCAAGGGTGCAGGGAAAGGACACTCCCTCCTAACTCTGATTGAACTCATCCCCAAACATCAAATGCCTAAGGCTGCTCAGAGCCGACACACCTTCCAAGTTGCGGACGTGTGGGCTGTCAAACCTCAAGCTCTGCAGAGTACAAGGCAAGCCCACTTCTTCCAAGCTCTGGTTGAATTTCTGCCCAAGAGCCAGACTCTCTAGGCTTGGAAAGATCGACGGTTCTAACCTCTGGTCGAAATTCCCATTGAAGGTCAGATTCTGGAGGTTGAGGGGCATCTTCACTCTTTCCAAGTTCTGGTTGAAGCAATACCCAAAGGTGAGGCTCTGAAGGTTGGGAAGCGTCACTCCTTCCAAGCTTTGGTTGAAGGCAAAGCCAAAGGTCAAACGTTGGAGGTTGGCTGGCAAGACCACTCCCTCCAAAGTTTTCCTGAAATATCTGCCAAATGTCAGACTCAGCAGAGTGCTAGGCAAAGCTACTCGCTCCAAACTCTGGTTGAATTGATTCCCAAAAGTCAGCCTCTGGAGACGTGGGGGCAAAGCCACCCCATCCAATATCCGGTTGAAATTGCTTCCAAATGTAGGTTGTTGGGCAAAGACACGTCTTCCAAAGTATGGTTGAAGTCGTAGCCAAATGTAAGCATCTGGAGACTGCTGGGAAGCTCCCTCAGCTGACTGAGATCACAAGCTCCTTCTATATATGTCTCTTACTCCCTCTAAAGCCCTCAGTCCATCATCAATTTGCAAGCCTTGCATGAATCTCCAGGCGTCAAGCAAGCTGGCAGGTGTGTACACATAGGTCACGCAAGCCGGTTGCCCAACCAGAGCTTGATCTTTAAGGATTTGTTCCCTCTGATCTCCGTTCCCTTTTGTAGTACGACTCTGGCTCCGGCTTTGGTGCCAAGGCAGTCACTGGCAATCTTTTGGAGGTGATGGCCGGTGACTGAATCAGGCACTCGGACAACGAAGCCCTCTCCGTTCAAGCCAACAATCTGAACATCAAGTAGCTCTTTGCTGCCGTCATCACTGGGCCTTAGCATGGCAAGAAGTGCAGAAACTGCGATGTGAACATAATGGGGAAAGAGGATTACCATCAATCATACACAATCCTAAGTAAAGGTGTCCTCATTTTCTTCCATAGAGTGGCTTTGGTCTTTGCAAAACAGCAGGCGCATCAAAGCTATGCTGGCTCTGGTGCAGTCGAGTCCGTTCACCGGATCTTGCTGTTCAAGGCCCAGCAAGGAGAGGTCGTTGTGTTGGGTCAAGTCAGTCACCCTTGACCAAGAGTGAATTTGGGTGCTTCTTACAGCAGGAACCTCCCCTCTTGTGACTCGCAAAAAACGCAGCGCGTCCTCCTCAGAAGCACCTAGAGTCTTCGCCTGCTTCTCCATCATCATGGTCTTGTCCTGATGTGCATCAAGCTCCCGAAGCCTGACTCAATTTGCCACGATCATTCACAGAGTTTCTGCCCAAAACGATTGGCTCCTACGGACCTTCCACTGAACCAGCATGCCCAGTAGAAATATACATGCATTGTCCTCGATTATGAAATAGTTGAAATTCTAGCAATGTCTCCCTCTCCCTTTGTCCTCAAAGCGGCCAACCAAGTCCGACAAGAAGCCTTGGGCAACGAAATAGAATCCAAGAAGGCAACAAAGCAAGACAAGATCAAGCCCCTCTTTGCACCCACATGTTCTTGCAAAACGGCAACTCAGTTGGTGGCTGGGAGTTCCAGGGCCGCAGGCCGCGGGCCGATTCGTTTGGACACTGAGCTCCAACCAAAGGGCAGGGATCCCGAAGATCAAGCGCAATAGACCAGGGTCCAAGCTGTTTCGCGACTCGAGCGCTTCGACTTCTGCCATGAGCTCTTGTGGGCTCCTGCAAGGGAAGGATTGGGGTTTGAAGGACCAGGACTGCTCATTCAAAGCAAGTGAGCACTCTGAACTCTGAAATGACCAATGTCATCTAATATAAAAAACATGCCGTGATTCTAGAGGCCTGCAATAGGATCCTGCCAGCATGAAGGTCGTTCTGAATGTTTGTATCACATTGTGTCGTCTCATTCTAACAGCCACATGAGTGCTCATTGAACAAGATGTGGGGAACTTCTGCGCTTGCTGGGCTCTGCTGCCATCACTGCTCAAATGTCACCTACACTTGCAGGAGCCGAACCAAATCTGTCCTACCCTTCGCTGCAGACAAGAACTTGGAACGGCTCTGCTGCTCTTGCTTCAACTTCTCCTGCAATGGCAGGGGCGCATCATGTGGTGCCATTCAATTCAATGGAAGGCTGGTGACCCGTTGACAGCAGTTTACAGTTTTCGTTAGTTGGAAAGTGTGGAGATCATTGCAACCGGAAGTTCTAGGTTGTCAGAATCTACAAGCACCACCACGACAAAAGGAAAGCTTCAGCAAACGATTGAGATGATTGAGGCAGCACCCGGTTTCCTGGTGGGCCTAACATGGACATGTGAGATGGAATGGAGGTCGTTGCAGAGTAGACCGTCTGCTGGTTCCCCTTCTTCTACAAATCGGGGACTGGGCTATCCAACCATCTCTGCGGCCCGGGATTCTCCGTCGCACCCTTACATCCAAGGTCCACGTCCTTGACTTCTTCTAGCTCGTGCTCCTGGGCATTCCGCAAGGCCATCACTCATAGTGACTGACATCTGTCCATGTTTTAGGAGTGGCTCGGACGGGTGGTCCCGTTGGGGCCGCGGTCTAGCGCATAACATCGGAGCATCACCAAGACTCTTTGCCTAGACTGAGAGTGTTTGGCACGGAATGAAAAGGAGGAGCCAACCAAAGAGGGGGCGGCAGCACTGAGAATTGAACATGTTAAGTCTTGAGCAAAGTTAGGCTTGAAGAGACCACAAGTTCATGCCTCCCCAGTCGAGGGTTGCCGCTGCTTTGTGTTGCAAATGTTTGTCCCGCCTCACCCCCCTGCTGCCGTTCCTTGCTACGAAGAAGCCCTTCCACCAGTGCAAGCTGGCCCTCGAGCTCGTGAACCCAAAGGTCCTGTCGGCAATGCATTAGAGAACCTGATATCTACAGAGATTGTCCGAGCTACCTCATGTGTTGCTTTCTGGACACTTGACAACTGGGATCAAATTGGAGCCTCACCGAAGTGTGGAATTGCAACGAGTTCTAAAACACGGGGCATCCACCGAGTCCCAGTTGCAGCATTTGGATGGATGCCAACCACATTTCAGTACTCCCCTCAAACCACTTAGGGAGAACGGGAGAAGGGTGCAAACCTGTGGTGAAACTCATCTTCATGGGAAAAGCATCCAGCAAATCCAGCAACCACAAATCAAACAAACCAAAGCGCGAGTTACTTCCCTCCTCAGCCTGTGTGCTGGCATCACACTCCGGAGCTCGGCGCCGCACCTGCCCGTGGAACTGGAAACCGGGGATCGACTTCCAACGCAACATGAGACCAGGATGACCACAGCCATCTGTAGCTTTCACATGCTTTCACCCTTCGGCCTGCTGCCCTCTGTGTTGATGCTCTGTGTTCTGAAGATTTTGGAGTGACAATTCCAGTGATCACACAGCTGTCACGTGGAATGAAGCAGCAGTTAGCCCTCCTAGTATCTATAGCTTGTTCTGCCTGCAATGAACTCAAATCTCAAGCGTGCAGTGGCCCTGATGTCGCTTTCAGCCTGGAGGGTAAGCTTAGCATTCTCTTCCTCCAGAACCATGACCTTGCGCCTAGCATGCGAATCGGCCGAATCCGAAAGAAGAGCGCTTGGAGAGTGTCCAAATGGTCTACCCCATACAAGCACATGTTCTTTGAAAAAAGAAGCGGCCATTGGGTGGCTTGGGAGTGTCTCCAGCGGGAGCTGGCAAGTCAGCTGACACGGGTGCTTCCGCCACGATGCCCATGAAACTCTGAACGGCTGAGCTAAGTCAGCTGAGCGACTCAAAACGGGACATTAACACTTGCAGGAAGTCATTCTTCTCTCGCAAATCCTCAGTGTCCAGTCTGAAGACATGACGCATCATGACACACTGTCGAACACACGACGATAGCAACAGCAACAGACTCAAACAGCCGTCGCAGGGAATTCGGTCCATCTAGGCCTGAGAATCATACATGCTCAAATTGTATGTAAGACTCATAAAACTCCTGAAAGCCGATTCCAAATTCACTGCATAGCCTTCATCGCTACCATTCAAGACCTTCAGCTCTATAAATCAAGATCCTTCGGATGGCCTGGACAAAATGACCTTTAAAATGGTTTGTCTGCTGTGATGTAGGGCTGGGTTGAATGGCATAATTACTCTGGCATGGCATAGTCTCTAGGAGCTCAATGGATTTGAGCCTCATCAACATCCCAGGTCTCAGACCACAAGCTCTTCCCCACCAGCTGCAGGTGTCCTCCTGGTCAGAGGGATCATACAAAAGCATGTTCGCTGCGAGACCCATGCAGTTCAGGATCTTGGTTGCTTCTGTTAAACATTGACGCTGGGTTACAACCTCCTGCCTATGTCGCAGGACTTCCAGCTCACCGCGGGCCTTGCGATTGGCATATGGCATCAAGTGACGATCCACTCAGGACGATATCAAGTTCTTATCGATCAGAAAGTCACACACACACACACGTGTAGATATAGATTCTTAGTTTTATAGATAATACATATATATATATACTATAATATATACTTGCCAGGCCAGCTCTCTGTCCAACATTTGCTGTTTTCCGCATATTTTTGTCGGGAATCGCATCATAAATGAACCAAAAAAGAACTTAAGACCATCGCTCATTGCTGAGGAACATAATTGCCCAATCCAAATGCAATGCACACTAGATGTTTGCCGTAGGTGTTTTGATATGTTTATCTGTTTCCTGCAACCAAATGCCAGACATATACTCTAGAGCCCAAAGTTGAATGGCACAAATTCAGAAGAGAAGCAGAATAAGCAGAATCAGGCACCTCTTGTCATCCACTTCCCACCTGTTGGCGCGTTCTGTGTTTGACCGTGGCCTCTTGCAGCTCACAGCTCTGAGAGGCAGCGGCGGCCTGAAAAAGCAGTTGGAGGGGGTGAAGTGGTTGAAGTGTCAAACTCTAGAGTGGCATACTGCAGCATTGAATGTCTGCTCTTCCAGGCTTTTCACCATGAATTGAGGCAGCGAATGCTCACGAGAGAAATGCTCAGCAGTAGTTGCTCGAGTCCTCAATTTACACTTGACAATGTCTCGCGGCTCAAAAGAACTTGCAAGGAAAATGGCAGTGGTTCCTCAAAGTCTTTACACGGCAATAGTCTTGTCGAAGACTTGCTGGAACATCTTTCTGCCCACGAATTCGGAACGATGTGGCATCCAGGCGGAGTCTAAACTCCAGTGTCTGACTTGCCATCCCACTGTACAGTGATCTCGGTCTCATCAACCTCATCATGCTCTTCCTCCTCCTCCTCATCATCACCATCTTCGTCGTCCTCGTCATCGTTGGAGTCCACTCCATTCTCCTTTGAGTCCTCATACATTGGTAGTTCAGCTGTTGACCGCAATTTCTTCTGCACCCTTTTGATCAAAGATCTGGGCTTGGCCAAGTGATCATGCAGCCACAAGAGTGTGTAGAGCAAGACAGGGACTGGGAAGAGTAAGAGATTGGCATTTCTCTCAGAGAAGCCTCTAAAACTCATGAGAGTCAAACTTCCCAAGCAAGCTCCGCTCACAGTTCCAGCAATGACCATGATGCTCATGAAGAGCTTTCGAAGGTCTAGTATAGTGAGTGTTTCTCCAAACAAGAGTCTGGCAAGGAGTTGAGTGACTGTGAGCGTATGCCCAGTAACCATCGTGGTTTGTATCCCCATGCGGCCTGTGCTACAGGCAGCGGAGACCACTCCAAAGAGGGGTGCCACAAAGACGACTGTCCATCCAAGACAGTGCCTGTGGTAGTTGATGTCAGTGGCCAAGTAGGTGACTTCTGTACCCATCATCAACAAGGCCAGGGGCACAGCAGCAGTGCTCCCTCCCCTGTTCGGCCAGCGAAGCTCACAGAGACGCTGCATGAAGGCGCCAACTGCAAAGGATCCGCACACGGCCACGTAGAACCACCCAGTGTGCTTGTCATCCGATTGAGGGTTCACAGTGACTCTCCCAAGATAAATGGCATTTCCAGTCAAAATGTTGGCAAAGGCCTGGTAGCGAACCAAGGTGATGACGTCAGCATAGCCAGAAACAAGTGCAAACAATGACGCGATTACGGCATGCTTTTGAAAGCGCCACCTGTCACTTGACACCATGGCAGTGTATTGTAGGCTGCCGGAATGCTACAGCGACCTATGTAAGCAGTCAGGACGAACAAGATCGAGCCAAAATACTTTGTTCCAGAGTGCCTTAATCGGATTGTCTCCCTCCAAGATACCATGTCCTGTCAAATCCAGACCATCTAGGTGTTCAATGATCGTTGTATTTGCCGCAGGGTTTGACCACAACAAGTACAAGCTTTGAAGGCTATTCTGGCAGAGTTTCTGTTGTCCATGGTCAGGGTCAGATTGGGTCAGATCAAGCCGCCGCATCTCTCCATGGCCGTCACTCAAAGGCTTCAAGTCATCTACGAAAGGAGGCCTGAAAAAAACTTGGCGTTCCTTGCCCGCTAGCGAAAAAGAACCCTCGGTTGTCTGGAAGTATCCATTCCCAAGAAAACGTCTCCTCGTCTCCCTCTCCTCAGCGGCGGCTAGTTGCCCTTCCAAGTCATGGAGCCGCTGCACCAGACCTGGACTCCGATTCCGTGGAGGATGTGGACTCGTTGAGGATGCGCAAGGGTCTACGGTCGGATCCCTGGCCAGGTTCCCTAGTAGCTTCTTGCTCCTAGTAGCGATGCCAGGCGATGCCAGGAGCCCGTAGTAGCATCTTGCTCCTATATAGTAGTATGGCCAGGTGTGTATGTATATCCATATCCCCTTTGTATTCCCCATGTTGGCCTGGGCGAAAATTACACCAGCATAGACCCAGATAGCTAGGCAGAATCCCACGACCTGTTGACACAGCCTGCACAGCCAGCTTACGGCACCTCCACAACGGCATCCAGCACCAGCACCGGCACCAGCAACCTCTCCACCACGTGCACAGCCAGCTCACAGCACCAGCACCAGCACCGGCACCCAGCACCCAGCACCAGCACGGGCACCCGGCACCAGCACCAGCAACCTCCACCACGTGCAGCACCGGCACCGCCACCCGGCGCAGCCAGCTCACAGCACCAGCACCAGCAACCTGTCTCCACCACGTGCACAGCCAGCTCCAGCACCGGCACCCGGCACCCAGAACCAGCACCGGCATCAGCAACCTGTATCCACCACGTGCAAGCTTACAGCACCAGCAACTCATTGTTATTTGAAGTAAGAACCCCATAGCTTCGCTATCTGGGGACAAATGTTTTTTTGGGTAACGATGTTCGACTCAGTGTGGAACCGCCAATCTCAGCACAAACCAAAGCACTGTGGCCCTGACCACAGGGTGCGAAGAAGGTCTCCTCGAAGTGCCGCGGGCCACTGGGGTCTGGTGGGTTTCCAGCCATGAATTCAGCCACTTAAGCACTGGAAATAGACGACATGAGGGTACATGGTGGTACTGTACCATCTTTTTCATGGTTTCTTGGACTGCACAGTACATGGTCCAACTCTGAATTTGAGCTGACCCAAGGATATCCACATCTATCCTATTCGCTATGGGAAGTCCCATTCGCGAGACTTCTTGCAAAAAGATACGCCAGTGTAGACCCCAGATAGCAAAAGAATGCAAAAAATATTTGATGAAATTTGCTCAGGCTTGGAGCCTGCGCACACAGGCACCTCTTCCCATGCTTGAAATATGAACCTCCAGACTCTATAGCTTTCGCTATCTGGGAACAAGGCCCAGCTGTGAACGAGCCTACCAGTAGTCCACCGAAGTCCCCATGAGCCCACGCACCGCCCCTCGGCCGCTCCGAAGCGCAGAGCTGTAGCAAATGAGCTTCGGCCTCCGAGGATTGGATCCACATATGCATCGCAGAAGCTTTTTCTGAAGTCGAAAGGAAACTCGATCTTTTAATATATACAGATTATACAGATAGATGTTGTGGTTTACACTCCCTGGAATCAGCATGGAAGCTGAAAACCATTTACCGGTTTGTAGAGGAGAATGGCCATCCAAGGAGCCATTTTCCTCTACAAACCGGAAAATATAAAGGTGTCTGTCCTTTCCTTCGACTTCCTTCCCTATCTAGGTCTTCCTAGATGAATAATTGACTTCTTCCGCAATTCGGCTGAGCCTACTCTATTCTCAAGCTCAATTGGCTCTGCCGACTGTCTTCTGATAGACTGTCACTTCAAGTGGCTTACTTCTCAACAGAGCAATGCACCTGCACCTAAGTTTCCTCGAGAGTTTCAATCAGCTCCATCCTTGGCCCCTGAATAATTCGGCTACCGGTAGCAGATGTTGTTCTGCTAAAAACAAAGAAGAAGACACATGACTAGACAAACACTACTAATGTCACGTCTGTTCAATCTAGCTTGCTTTCCAGGTAAACTAACACCGACACCAAATAAGTTTACGCTGGCAAGAGGCAACATTGCCGCGACTTCCAATGAATCCCTCAGCTAGCGCGTGCACAAGATTGAGGCTGTGATACTTGAGGCACCCGGACCTGACCTTCCTCCCTCATCACCAAAGACATGTTAGACAGCCACCTTTTTTGTCCAGCTTGTGGTTCCGACGCAGATCGATGATCGGGTGAAGCGCCTGCCATGCCAAGTCCCAACAATTTCAGCTGGCAGAAAAACACCTGTAGGAGACTTTGACTGCTTCACCTCCATTAAACGTCATGCAAATGGGAGGCAACTCTGACAGGCATTTGTATCAGAGTTCCCAATCTCCCTGTAGGAAAACTCGGACCCGTGCAAAAGGCTTCAGGGACTGCTTACAAAGCGTCTCATTTCGGACGTATTGAAAACAAAGAATAGGTTTCAGGTGCCAAAGGTCACCACAAAGTCACATCACTCCCTTGCAGCAACACACTTCCTGATGCCGTGGATCCTGCGACAAGAGTTGCAGCTCAGTCAGAGCCACAGAAACTTGGCACGGGTAGACTTCCCGAGTCTACACCAGGGCCTACCTATGCAAGCAGCAGGCAAAGCAAGTACCACGAAACTGTACAGACCAGCAAAGTCGATCAGCTGGCCGCTTGTGGGCACACTATTGGTGCACCTTTTCGATCTAGTACCCGGAGCTCACTGAAAATGTTGATATGGTACCAATGTAAGGGCGGCCTGTCAGGGTGTTGTTGTGATTCAATCCACCCCTTTTTGAACAGAGGTAATATATATATGTTCAAACCGAGGCCGT
The DNA here is from genome assembly GCA_963970005.1 of Durusdinium trenchii. NCBI lineage: Eukaryota > Dinophyceae > Suessiales > Symbiodiniaceae > Durusdinium > Durusdinium trenchii. Next base: position 65,593 of record CAXAMN010009513.1, on the reverse strand, counting down.
CTTGGCCAAACAAGGGAAACCTAACCCTAAACGCGCGGCCGCCCCTTTTTAGCCTTGCCTAAGCCAAATGGGTTGCCTGTCCACGAACGAATGCATACGAAATGCCTGCTTGCTTGGACACTGCTTTTAAACTCCTATTATAGTCTTCTATCTATCAAGCTTTAGGCACAAATCTTCCGGACTCGTGCTGCAGCATCGAACGCAATCGGCATGCTTTCGTCCAGCCATAGATCACTTCTTCTTCTCACGGGCTTCTGTGGTTCCGGGGTAACAAGTGCTCTCAGTCTTCTGCTCAAATCCCACTGCCTGCAAATACTTGGCCAGATCTTCGAATCGGCCGCCCCGATTCTTTCCGTGATCACAGATCCACTTCAGATAAGGAGCACGCTTGGGGTCACTCACCAGCTCACGGTAAGATAGCTTCTCACCTGCCACCTTGGGCAATGCACAGATCGTTGAACCCCAGTCCTGGAGATCGGTCACTCCAGGAGGAAGATCGATGGCCTTAGCCTTGGGCATCACGGGCATCTGACTGGCAATTTCCTTCGGGATTGCACGCTCACACATGATGGAAGATCCATGACCTTCTTCGTAGGTCACAGGCTCCCACTCATCAGCCTCTGTCTGGGCATGGTCTCGAAGTCGCTTGCACGAATCGTTCATTGAGCCAGCACTCTCCATGCTTGCTTTGGATGAGATTCCGTACTGATTTGCACGGCTGAGGATCTCACGAGCGGGACTCCATGTCGAATCACCCCTGGACTCTTTGCGAAGGCAAATGTCTCGCCCTCGTGATCGGCTGAACCAAAATCCTTCGAGCATCGGCGGTCAGTGATCTGAATTACACCGTTACCGCTTGCATCATCAAACAACTGCAAAATTCGGTAAACAAAATCATCTGATTTCAAGATTCCCCCAAAACGAATCAAGGTGAAAGCCAACTGCACATCAATTAATTGACGCTCACTGAAGGACATGTTATCTATCGTGGATATGGCATTATTCTATGGCTCAAGGACTTATGCACCAAATTATGGTATCATGCTCACAAAAACTGCTCTGCTCAGTGAAAACCCTCTCACACTAAAGTATGCAGACGGTATGGCATGAAACCTCAACCTTCGGCCTTCTCGACTTTCTGCTTCTCAGACCGACTCTGAGCCACACGACGTCTTCGATCTTTCTCGGCACGTCTGCGATCCATCATGACTTGATCGTCCGCTAGCTGGTAGCGGGAGCTGCGGAGAATTGATCTTAACAAATCTACTGGCTCGGCACGATCTTTCGTGAGTGCGTCGGCTGCCATGTGAGTAGTGGGGCACCATCTGGGTTCCAATCTGGTCCGTTGGATGCATTGTCGAATGATGGCGATGTCTATCGCGGTTCGTTTGTCATCAAGAACCCCTCCACTTCCCAAGGACGTCAAATGATCATATAATGACCTGCAGTCAGTGATCCCTATGGGTGATCGTTTGTTCAAAACTTCTTGCGCAGATTCTAGATCAAAGGGACCGTCCAAACACTCTGACAACATTAGCAGCATCCATTCGCACACACCTGAGGCCGTCGAAAAGGCCTGTGCTTCGCCCGACATGGTCGAAGCTGCAACCCTTGGCATGCGGTATGACTTCCAGGAGAAACAATGCACTGGCACATCAACAGCTTGTCGCATCTTATCTGAAGTGAAGCAAATCAACCAACCTCCCTGTGTCTTCAGTTCTGAACTGTTTGCAAAGGCCGCATCTGACCAAAAACACACAGTAAGTTCTTCTAGTGGGATGTGTGGTACACGGATCTTCAAATCAGCTTGTTGGCGTGCTCGACGCACTGCTTGATTCACCTGGATTAGGTCTTGAACGGTTGGTGCAGGAAAACATTGTTGACTGAGCGATGTCTGCACTGCCAAATCTGGTCTCGACTGAGTGCTGATCCAGCTCAATGCACCGTTCACAGCTCTCAAAGCTGAAACTTCCTGCGGAGTTGCTAGGAGCCATGGTTTTCTGGCTCTTTCCTTAAAGATCTTTATCGGCTTGATATGTTCTGCATAGTCTTGCCGTTGGAACTCAATTTCATGGGTCATCGGGTCTTGGGTGTATGTGGTTCCCAGAAACTCCCCTGTCCCTGAACGCCACTTCCGGAACGGAAACCTGGCACGCAAATGTTGAATTGCCTTCTCATATTGTTTCCCTTCTCCCCCAGTGATTGTATCGTCAACATGAGCACCCAAAATGCCTTCCAATTGATTTTGATCATTGTAGCAAAGGTATAGGCAATTGTCAAATTTGCTCTTGGTGAATCCGGCCTCCTGTGCAACCCGGTTGAATTCGCAATACCATTCATGAGGAGCGTCATTCGCCCCGTAGATATTGCCCAACACCTGTACCAGGGATCCTGCTTCCACGCCCGGCGCTCCCCCAGGTGGTAGTTCTGAATAAACAGGGTTTGCAAGAGCTTTGTCTCGGACATCTGCCTCCAAAAATGCTCCTTTAATGTCCCCCAAGTGCATGACCCACTTGTTGCTAGTCAACATCTGAAGAATCAAACTTCGTCCAAATTGGGAGAGCGTGGGTGAATGGCATCTACCGGAGAGCACCTTGGTGAACAAATCTGGGTCATGATGACCACGCAAGCACCACCGACTCTTGATCTTTGATTCTCCGTCTTCATGTTTCTCGATTATCACAAACCTACTAGTCATGATCCGATCTGGCTTCTGTTCTCGAATGCGTTGGGCTTCGCGTGGAGCGATGACTCGCAAGGCCTGTTTCTCATCTCTAAGTGTGGTCCACTCTGTTGTCTTGGAAGCGTCTATCCTTTCCTGTAGCTCGGGCGGGTTCTTGGAATGATGTAGTTCTTTCTGCATTTTCTTTTGGAGAAAACTCGCAATGAGCACTTCGGCACTCTCTGCTGGACCAAACTCGGAGACTGACTCAGCAAGGAGACAAGTTTCATCTGTCTCTGTTCGCTGACTCTTGCTGGCCTGACTTGACGGGTTTTCAGGAGAGTGACTTCTCTTCGTGCCATGAGCTTCGGTCAAAACTTCTTGCAAGTCTTCCATCTGTGTATTTATTGGTCGAATCAAAAAGGTCGGAGGACTCTTTGAGGGCTGACGAACTCTGACAGGACCATAACCCGTGTTTTGCCAATATGGTTCAGACACTGGTCGGACATATGGTTCACTGCTCTTGGTCGTTTGTTTCTCTTCTGTCTCATGAGCGACCGAGTTCGTTGGCACATTTGACGTCATCTCTTCTGAAACACGATCAGGACCTACGCTGGAGGACGGCACGCCTGAAGGAATCATCCTGCGTTCACGGATCCTGAACTGTGTTTCTCCCTTCCAAGGATCTTCCCCCCAGTTGGCATGCTTGCTATCGGCATCTGATAGTGGTTGATGGACTACACATTCTTTGGTGTCCGAGCGGATCGTCTTCCTCCAGTTGTCCAACCACATACCTTTGATTGCGGGGTCATTCTCCGAAGGCCAGAACAATTGTGTCCGGGGCTCCCTGTGGATACGACACATGTACTCACCTCGCTTCAACCAGAAATCTTCTTGTTGTTGTCTGGCGACTGCTTGTTCAGGTGTAGGTGTATTGGTGAGGTCAACGAACTGTGTACCAGTTTGTTTCTTGTCCGTGTCGTTCAACAATGAAGATAAACCCAACATCTCTCTTCCGTCAGCTTGAGCTAGAACGCGTTCGCTTTCCGTAGCATGTCTCAAATGTTCCGGAGCTACCTTGAAGATGTTCTTGCGGTGAAAAATGAGGAAGTTGCGTCCAATCTTTCCCATAACAACTGCGACCCCATACCATCTGCCTCCTACCAACCGAACGCCTTTCTGGTATTTCTGAGTTCGCCAGTAGGCAACATAGTCACCTGGCAGGAATTCCCTCTCAGCCCTTGGACGTGCGTTCAAGGCGGTTCGGAGACTGTTGTCATCCTGGGACATCACGAGGGCCATACGAGCTTGTGCTCTGATGGCAGCTGCTCTCTCTGCCGCTTCGTCATGCAGAGGCGAGGTAGCCGCCACGGGACACGGCCACTCTTGGAGGAGATCGCTTGCAATCTTGGGATTTCTGCCGAAGACCAACTGACATGGTGACAACCCTTTCTGGTTGAGAAGCTCATTCTTGGCATTACACGTTTGGATGACACACTGTTCGTACTCGGATTGACTCTTTGGTTGAACCTGATCGAGTACCTTTTGCAAGATCACCTCAAACAAATGGCCATGCTTCTCTACCTTACCTAGCTGGTTATGTGCTTCTGCCGCAATGGTCGAAATGCGAACGCCATCTTGTTCTAAACGTTCAAACACATTTTCAGCTGTGTTGGTTTTGGCGGAATCGACCACGACCTCGACTGGAGCTCCGGCCCAACGTTGCCACGATTCCAGAAAAATCTTCTTCAGAACCTCGGAAGTCTCCTTCTCAAACAGTGGGATCATCATCTGGAAACTGGTTGCGTAGTCAACGATGTTCATGCATTTGACTTGTTGATTTACTCTCCAACCAGGTAGAAGCTTCACATCCCAGCCAATCTTGCGATTAAAATCGTACACTTGTTCTGGTTTAGCGGGCAAACCTGGTGTGGGTCGTTGTCTCTGCTGGCAGATCTCACATTGCTTCTCTACTTGCTCCGCAGCTTTCAAAGCCAGTTCATTGGCCCCGGCATTCTTCAGGATGCGACCGAGGGTTCGAGTCGACGGATGACCTAGGTTATTGTGCAGTTTCTTAACTAAAAGACCAATTTCCTGAACTTCGGAAGCTGCACACACTTCGGCAACCGTGCTCTCACTCGGTTCCTGCAAACAAGAAAAATGACACAAATGCCATGCTGGACGAATGCACTGCAGCCATGTGTGAACAAACATGGGTGTGTACTCTGCCGCTCGACTACTTCGTGTCTCACCCCCCAACACATGCCCCTCCAATGACTGATGAACGACGTGTCCTGGACACTGCAAGGCGAGATCGGCCATGTCTTGATGGGAAACTGCAAGTCCAGTAGGCTTCAAAATCGGCTTGTCGTTATCGGCGTCACGAAGGTCATATGCACACATATTGGCTTTATGCACGGTCAGCTGTCCCGTCTGCAACAACTTCTGGATAGGGGGGTGTCGCCACAGGTCACTCGTCCATGGATGTTCCAGTAACACTCGTCCCCCACGTTTCAGTTGCTTCCGGATCTGCTGTGCGCAAAAATCTGCTTGCGCCCTTGCTTGTCTTTGATGCTGTAACTGTTGCACCACTGGTAACTTGTGTTTGTTCAACCGATACCAGCCACCCCAATGTTTGCACTCGGGACAACAGATCAACAGCTCTGGTTTGGCCTCATCTAACTGTTGGTCAACCTCCTTCTGCACGCTGGGCTTGGTGAGATCCCAGCCCTGCTTGATGTCGAAGGCCAACCCTCTTTCCCCCTGTTTTTCCACTGCTGCTGTGAAACGAGGTGGAGAGAACAGCTCGGCCACTGTCACGCTGCTCTGACCCTTGGTCCATGCCTTCTGTTGAGCCAGCAAGCAACGTTCTTCTCGCCTTGTCATGACTCTCGTGCAGCCTTCGAGCAGGTCTGACGAATCCTCTTCATCAGACCGTCCTGACGGGTCACTGTCTGCTGTCTCCTCCAACACCTCGACGGGCCCGGGTTCTTCTGCCTGGGGAAGAGGCTCCTCACACAGAAACACTTCCGTCTCCTGTTCCTCGTCCATGACATTCAGGATGAACTGACCTGCCGAGTTCTTCTGCAGAGTCTGTGGCTCGGATCCAGCAATGGAAATGGTCTCTGCCTCAAAGTCCAAGCACGCCTTCAAGCTCTTCATCGTATTGCGGCTGAGCAGCAAAGGTGCACTGCCCTTGATGATGCAGCACTCAATTCGACCTGGCTTCCCATGGATAGTGACCGGCATGGACACCACCCGTTCCGACAATTCCTCCTGCCCATTCCCAAATCGAAACAAATTGTGCTGAGCTCGAGTGGGTGGAGCGGGCATCTTCTTGTCATGATACAGCCTCAAGAACTGGTTCAAGGTCTCCTGACCAATCAACGTTCTGCTGCAGCCAGAGTCGATGATGCCATAACCTGGCGACGACACCAGGTACACTTCTTCAACCATGGCAGCCCCATGAGCCTTGTCTCTGTCAGGTCGACTGCCACTTGGTGCACTGCCGCTGCTCTTCTGAGGACAATTGCGGGCCCAATGTCCGATTTGATTGCATTTCCTGCAGCGGGACCTCTTTTGTAGGTCGGTGACTTCCCGGGTGAACTGCTTCTTCATGGCGATGGCTTGGCCAAACTTCCTCGTTTTCTGCAGCTTGGAAATCTCAGACCTACGCTCTTTCCAGGTCGCAGCCAAAACCTCAGCAATCTCATCTTCTTCAAAGATCTCTGTTGCGGTGTTGGGCTCTGCTTGCATGCCATGCTCTGCTAAAAATGCTTCCACTTCATCAAACAACACGGAGTCCGGCGCGTCCTCTGTCAATGCACTGCTGTCCTCAACAGTCACATCATCCTCCGGTTGTTGTACGAGTAAAGCCGATGCTGACTTGCCTTTTCGACTCGCTCGAAACTCTGGAAAGCAACTGCGCATGGCTTGCACAACTGTCTCAAACTTCAAATCGCCCTGCGTCTTTGCAGTGACAATTGCACGTTGATCAGCTGAAAGTCCGGAGGAGTGTAAACAGATCCAGCCACGGGCTTCCGTGGGAAAATCGACCGACACCTTCCGTCTGCACTTGGAGAATGTCTCTTGTACCCTCGATGTCCAAGCCGCCATGCTTTCACCGTCCGTGGCAGAAAGCTCGAACGCTTCCTTCAAGCATTCAGCCAGCCAGTCATGGGAAAGACGATCAGGGAATCTCTCCTCAAGTGCAGCCCAGATGTGTTTGTCTCCGTTCTCTTCCTTCAACCGATCCAACGACAAATGCTCAACTGCCTCTAAGGCTAGGCCATCAAGCAAACACAGGACAAATGGGCCACGGTGCGTAGCCGACATGTCCTTGCTGGAAGCCATTCGTGCTTCTGCCCATAACTTCCAGCGTCTGTATTCCCTGGGGTCCAAGCTCTCCCCATTGAACCGCTTGGTATTTCCCCCACCAGGATCATTGCTTGCCATGGCGCATACGTGACACTGCTTTTGGTGCACAAGTCCTACCTAAGACTCTACAACACAAATCCCTGGAGGCCCCCCCGTCGGCGGGGGGCTCCGCTACCAATGTTCAAACCGAGGCCGTCTTGGCCAAACAAGGGAAACCTAACCCTAAACGCGCGGCCGCCCCTTTTTAGCCTTGCCTAAGCCAAATGGGTTGCCTGTCCACGAACGAATGCATACGAAATGCCTGCTTGCTTGGACACTGCTTTTAAATATATATATATATATGTATGTGTATAAATATATATATATACAGTACATGTGACATGTTTTGTGCAGTCTCTTCACACCGAAAAATCAGAAACCACGCAAAAGGTGCCAAACAGATGCACGGACTGATTACAAAAAATAAACAAAAAAACGATAACCTGCCTGATGTGTCACACGTAGCTATGCAAGAATCAGCCTCACTTGTCCGGAGAAAATGAAGAATAGTGAACAAACCCCGTATGCATTGGCATGCACTTGTAGGCTGACCCAAGGGTAGTTCGTGGCTCAGAGTGACACAGACCGACACAGACCTCGGCAAAAAATGTTTGGTTATGTTTAGCAGCACATCACGCGGCCAGCACTGGAATATCCACAGGTAAGAACCTGAGCTTTGCGTCGATCAAACAAGGCAAATAGGACTGCTAGATCATGCCACAGGGGGGGGGATTGCACATTCTGCTTTGTAGTGAACAAGCCCTACATTATATTCATTGGGAATAGAGTAATCCAAGGATAGCCTGTAGCGTACGCTACCTGCTTCAACTCAACACTTGTGCACTGAAGACCGACGATTTGAGGGTGAGCTTCGGCAACTGCTTAAGGCGGTTGCTCATCTGATAGCCACTGGATCTAGTCATTCGATGATCTTACCTATCTGACATTGTTTGTAGAACTGGCAGGGCCTCTGTTTGGAGCGCAATGAGTGGCACAATTACAGATGATCCACCCGAACACTTAAAACCCATCCAATTCCAAACCTGCAAAACCGGCTCTCTATGTATAAATGTTGATATGATACCAATGTAAGGGTGGCCTGTCAGGGTGTTGTTGTGATTCAATCCACCCCTTTTTGAACAGAGGTAATATATATATATGTATGTATGTGTATAAATATATATATATATACAGTACATGTGACATGTTTTGCGCAGTCTCTTCACACCGAAAAATCAGAAACCACGCAAAAGGTGCCAAACAGATGCACGGACTGATTACACAAAATTAACAAAAAAACCGACAACCTGCCTGATGTGTCACACGTAGCTATGCAAGAATCAGCCTCACTTGTCCGGAGAAAATGAAGAATAGTGAACAAACCCCGTATGCATTGGCATGCACTTGTAGGCTGATCCAAGGGTAGTTTGTGGCTCAGAGTGACACAGACCGACAGCGCATCACGCGGCCAGCACTGGAATATCCACTGGTAAGAACCTGAGCTTTGCGTCGATCAAACAAGGCAAATAGGACTGCTAGATCATGCCACAGGGGGGGGATTGCACATTCTGCTTTATAGTGAACAAGCCCTACATTATATTCATTGGGAATAGAGTAATCCAAGGATAGCCTGTAGCGTACGCTACCTGCTTCAACTCAACACTTGTGCACTGAAGACCGACGATTTGAGGGTGCGCTTCGGCAACTGCTTAGGGCGGTTGCTCATCTGATAGCCACTGGATCTAGTCATTCGATGATCTTACCTATCTGACATTGTTTGTAGAACTGGCAGGGCCTCTGTTTGGAGCGCAATGAGTGGCACAATTACAGATGATCCACCCGAACACTTAAAACCCATCCAATTCCAAACCTGCAAAACCGGCTCTCTATGTATAAAAAGTGTCACCGAATGTCAACTCCTGCAGTAAAGTGGCTGTTCGCAAAAGTATCACAACATAAATAGTTTAGTGGATGGAAAAAACAAAGAAATCACCCAGGATGTTGATGTTTATCTGGTGTGTTTTTCCCCACATCTTAGTGTGGGGTTCTTCTTTTCTATGTCTCATCCGCCTCCTGCCGCCCGCTTCCCGCCGCCTCCGCCTCCGCCTCCTCCTTCCACACCGAGACAACCCACACGAGACAACACACACAGAGATCACACACACCGAGACAACACACACAGAGATCATCCTCCCTCCACACCGAGACAACACGTACAGAGACCACACACCGAGACAACACACACAGAG
>CAXAMN010009513.1:35149-53904 GCA_963970005.1 Durusdinium trenchii | reverse complement strand
CTACTACTACTACTACTACTACTACTACTACTACTACTACTACTACTACTACTACTAGTAGCTTTGGTGGGGTTGACTCTGTTCATTTTCCTTCAGTTGTTGTGGGAGAGGGAGGGGGGACCCCATTTACTGTTTGAGATCCAACATTAATTGGTGTCTGGGCGTTCTGTTGCTTGGTGGTTGACTCACACAGCACTCGCAAATCAACCGCAATCAGAATAAATAAAATATATGTACACATATATATATATATATTATACAGAGAGAGAGAGAGAAGGGAGAAAAAACAAACGGCCACCAAACACATCCAACCAATGTTCCAACCAAGGCACGTCGTGGTCTTATGACGCCTCTCGCTCCTCTGCTTCTCCACGCTCCACTCTGAGTCTTCGTCCGACTCCACCTCCACGAAGGTCCGGCGCACCATGACCCGATGGCTCTGGCACTCCTGGCTGTTGCTTGGACCAATCACCCAAACGACAACCATCCAACATGAAGGAAACAAATCTGTGAACTGAAAAGAGCGTCCCCGTGTCATCAGATTCTTTGACCTCGATGTCCATCCTTTGGATCTGTGTCCGCTGGCAAACCACCTCTTTCTTGGATGATCATCCACTGAAAAAGAGGAACTGCAGTTCCAACCACGAAGGTCCAAAGAATCGGCCGTTGCTTCACTTAGCAACACTAGCAGTCCACCCTCCAGGAACATAGACCCATAATGATCCATGTATAATATACATATGTGTACAATAGTAGAATATAGAATCATCTGACGCTACTGTAGTCTTTGATATACAGAAGTATCCCTGATGTAGTACTGACCCAGTTCGCCGCCTGTCGAATCTGCTCCATCTTCTGAAAGGTCTCCATTGGGGGCGGTTTCTCCTGGATGAAGCGTGGTTCCACATCTTCATGCAAACCTGCAATGGTCATCTGCAGGTGGCTACCGTCGGTAGTTGACACGCAGTGCGTGTTTTGTGTCTTTCAAACACATGTACAACTCTTTGCCTGCGCTGCTAGAGATGTTTTCTTTTCTGGATCCGGACACTAAGCGGAACGTAACATACTATCGCATGACATGACATGACATGACATGACATAACAGGCTGTTGTTACGTTACGGTTGCTGGAAATCCGCCATTTGCATTCCAAGGCTCTGGGTGCTGTGGATCCGCCATTGGCACGTCGATAGGCTGTCTTTTGGAGGAGGAAGCATTCCACAAACTGCGTCCGGATTCGGTTCCAGTCCTCCCGCTTCAGGGCGCATTGGTATGGCACCAGCCTCATCTGCATGGAACAGACGGAACGGGTTTCATGAAGACAGAACTCCAGAGACAAGGCAAAACGAGCAGGGTCAAACCTGTATTGTCTAAGCGCGCGGCAGGAAGGAGAGCAACAACAAACTGTTTGAAGTTTGTTTTGAGGTGCTGCACTGCTTCCGATCACCCAAACAAATTATTGCCTTGCTGCGTTGCCCGCTCTTACAAATTCCAGGTCTGTCTCCCTTCAAATCCCTTCCGTTAGGAATTGCGGATCGAACGAATGCGCCCGACACTCATGTCGCTGCCTACGGATCCGGAAGCCCACCCACGCTGCCTGCGCCCATCCAAACAGCCGTAGATCGGCACATCAAGGCCCAGAGCCATGAGAAAAAGCTTGACAAACTCCGAGAGCCGGAACTTATCCTGGCTCCAGTCATCCAAAGATATCCAAGGTAGATTCAAACACGTAGCAATTTAGGGAGTTCAAGAAAAACCCAAAAAAATCCCCAACAGCTAGGCATCAACATCCGCCTGCTACAGTGCTGTCTCTTCGCCAAACAATGCTGTCTTGAAAAGTGGGCACCCTCTCAATGTGCCACACATATCATGGCAATACGTCGGCGTAGCACATATCATGTGTCCACATAGGCGCGCAAGCAGGGCAACGCCAACTTCCACCAGAACAGAACCTTTGTCCGTAATTTTGCCCGGAACCAGCTCAAGCACCTGCTCCCCAACTTGCCCCGGAACTTGCTCTCGCCCTGCTCGCTCCGGAACTTGCTCCGGAACCTGCTCAGGAATCTGCTCCGCAACCTGTTCCGGAACTTGCTCCAGAACCTGGTCCGGAACTTGCTCCGGACCTGGAACTTGCTCGGAGCCTGCTCGGGAACTTGCTCTGGAACCTGCTCCAGTCCGCGACCTGCTCCGATCTGCTCCAAAATCTTTACTCTGGCTGAAATGTGCGTGTGTCACCCTCCGTCTCTAGGAGTTTTGATTACCACGATCCTCACTGTCATATGCAGGGGGCCAGCGCATGACATCACGACGCTGGCCAACGAAGCTAGTGATGTCATGGGATGCGGTCAGAGACGTCTGACCGTGCACCTGCAATGCAACTGTTGATCACGCTGTCCACTTCCTTGGTTTGCTTCCATGGTAGTTCTCACGATACCTCCCTTTAAACCAAAGGGTTTTTCCTTTAGCCGCTTGCCGCTGTCACGTTGCTGCAGTCACGCGTCAACATTGTTGAACATTTCGGTTGAGCTGATCTTGCGCCATTCCGTTCCCTCACTCTTCGACGTGGAACAGAGTTAACTGAAAACCCTATGACTAAGTGTGCGCCGCTCTGTCGTCCCACTGGGTGCAGAGTGTGATCTCCCGCGAGCGAGCGCTGAGACCATTGGGAATCACATAGCGATTTGGCGTTTTTGCACTTGTGAATCAGGTTACTGGCCCGTTTCCGTCTCACCCATGAATCTTCTGAACCCTACGCTGCGGAGCCACGGAGATTCAAGTCTTTTGACGCTGGCATCCACGTTCGTTCATGTACTGTTACGGTCTGGTTGGCCAGCTTCCCGACATTTTCACGACATTTCACGTACAACTAGTTTCACTCGTACGCTCCGATGGACGTTCAATCCACATTTTGACGAGGTTTTGATGCACCATTTTCCACGTTTTGATGAGAAGTTTTCAAGATCAACTAATTCATTCGGATCGATTGTCATCATCTTTTCTTGCACGGCGCCGATCCATCGCGCTGCCACTGCCACCGCGCTGCTGCTGACGCCGTACCCCTATGCACCATTTTGCCCCTCAACCTACGCCGCGCCATCCGGTCCTAATGCTGCCACATGCTATGTGGCCTCCTCATCCCGCCATCCGCCCACCCACAACACATCCGACACCGCCACTACAACATGCACCAGCGCCCACTTTCCCGGCCTAATGTTTCCCACAGCGGCCCCGTCACCAGACTCTCCGCAACCCACACCACAACCTTCTTCAGCACAGCCACCTACCAGCATACCTTCAGCCACCTCCACCCTCTGCTGCCGCCGCTCATCCCACAGCTGCCGCCACACAACCTACTATTCTCACGTGGGATCCCCACCAAGGAGGTTTAAACACCATCGACCCCGCCACTGTACCAGCTGAACCCCGCTGCACCCCATTTTGCCACCAGGACAAGGCCCCGCACCCGGCCAAAGCCCTCCCGTCACACGCAACATCACGCCATTCCAATGCAACACATTGCCACCCAGACATCCTTCTTTCTGCCACTCGCGGTGCCTTGAGATCGGCAAACCGACCCTGCACCTATCGCGTGACAGGCAGCACTGCAGCCACCCAAACACCACAATCCCACCTCAAACCACCCATCACTCACAACACATCGGCGCAAACAGAACTTCACTGTCTTTACCCCTTTCGCCAGCTTTCTCCTGCGTCACCACACCACCTCATGTACCCTTCCCAAACCACCGATCCACAACACCTGGCGTGCCACAGACTCACTGGAACGCCAATGTCCTCCACAGCCATCAGCTTCTCCGCACCATCGCGAGGTGGGCATCGCAGGACTTCCCATCTTTGAAGTCTACCCATGGTTGCTTGCATACCATGGCACTGCGGACTTTACGGCCCGCACTTTGAGCCACGGTAAATACTGCGGACTTAAAGCGGCTTGACCTGGACGCTACAGCTGAAGCCTGAAGCTCTCCACCGCGCCAAGGGCACTGACATTCCCAACAAAACCACTCAAGCCCGCGCGTACCTCGCTCCTCTCATCGAACTCGTCACCACTCACTTGGCCGCCCATGCTCCGGCCGCGGCAGAAGGCTCTGCCATCCATGAGCTCAAAGCAAAAAGTGAGGAGGGTGCAAGAGTGCAAGCGAAGCTCCAGACACACGGGCTGACACTTACCCCCCGCGTTGACGGTCACGCGCTCCCTCCGCTCCCCGAAGCAGCCACCCACAAACCTCCAGTCTTGGCAGACGTCCTTCAACCACCACACCCCTCTCTCAAGGATGACGTCCCGGAGGGCTGGTCCATGCCTGCTATCTCTTCCTGGCTGTCCACCTTTGATGAAGCCATTCAAGAGTCGGCCTTAAAGACATTGTTCGTCTTCTCGATTCTCGAAAAAAGCAAGTGGACCCAAGAGCAACTCCGTGAAGCAGGCACTCGCTATGGGCTCCCTTTGAACAAGCTGAACAAGTGCCCTCTTAAGACGCTGCAAAACTTAGTCAGTGTGGGGCCGCCCTTGCCTGCTGACTGAGCCACGTAGCTCAGCAATCTCCACACACCTCCAACACGCAACAACTTTTTCCTGCATAGATTCCTTTTTCCACACTCATCCACCGAGCAACCTACATCGAACGAGCAGACGCCATTTTTGCCACCGGCCTACTCCATCTCACGCTGCTTTTTGCCTACCCCTCCAACACCCAACACTCTCACCAATAACGAAAGCGCTTTCGCCAGCTCCATGCATGTGCTGCCGCACACTTACCACTAATACCACCACTTCGACCTATCACCGGGCCTGGATCCACGAACACAACCACATTTCCAACTGGATGCCACCTGTCAATTGGCCTTTCATCTCCATCCACCTCAAGCTGAAAGCCCAAGGCTGGCAACTCACCAAACACAGAGCTCACTCCTTCTCCCGCCTTGCCACCCACAAGCGACTCTTCCGACGTCTTCGACGGCGCCCGCAAACCATGCAGTGAACCACAACTCTTCGCAAAAGAGTTGCCCTCACTCTATTGCGAAATCTGACCAAACACACAGCTGACTCTTTTGAAGCAGCTGATCAACTACGCAGCGGCCGTCACACCGACCTTGAACTTTACGCCATTCGCCGCATGGCTGCTAACCTGGAAGAACCAGGTCGCACCAAAGCACTGCAGATCATCCACAAAGCCATGAAGCATCGCAATCTCACTCCACCCCACGCGAACGTTCCCCTTACCATTCCTTTCTTGGCTCATGACAATTTTACCGCTGAAACTCAGCAATGGCTACGCACTATCATCCAGCACCACAAAGCCCTTGCTATTCCCCTTCGCCCTTCGCCTTCCTACACATCGACTTCGGGAAGCTGCTCATAAGACACTACGCAGCCAGCTCCACAACCATCGAAAATGGAAAGACAGTCTACTCAGCCAGCAGATCCACTTGACCTTCCCTGCGCATGTGAGCATCTCAAGACGCTTCTCATTGATCCAGACCATCCCACCACAAACGAACACTACATCCTCACCCTTGATCACCTCCAGCTTCCCTCCCACCTTCGCATCTTCCTCAACGCCAACATGAACAGCACCTTTTACCCTACCAAAGCAAGGTACCAGGTACTACCTAGCTTTTCAAACAGCCTTTCGAAAATGGCTCCGCACTCAAGCTTTTCCACCATCCCTTGCCCAACACACCGAATCCTTTCTTCATCACCAATGGAAACTCCACATCTCTCACCTCAAACAAACACCACACTTCACAGCACGCTTGCTTCGCCAGCTGCAAGAATATCTCGGCGACCAAGTGGTCCTGCACCATGCCGACCATGAGCTGCAGCAGCTCCGCATCTTTTGTCCCCAGCAATATTTCCGCGGAGCCCTCAACACCTGGCAAGCGCCTAAACTTTTCCAACCACTACCCCACCTGACTCCACCCAATATCAACGACCACCTTTTGGCCACGGTTCCCTGACCTCCGCACCCGCTACAAATGGTGATTCCACCTGAAAGAGAAGAAGCAATGGCACAAAGGCAGGACCATCATCTCCTACTACCACTCCCTCGCAGGCAACCTTCTCCGCATCACTAGCAGAGCACTGGGCATCATTCTGCAACACCTTTGCCCACAACATCCTGGCCAACTCTCCATACCAACAACCTCTTGCACCACACCAATTTCCAATTCAACTACTACCGCTACGTCGACAATCGTTCCATCACCCACAACGAGTACTTCCTTGAAGACTACTACCTCCTCAATTCAACATTGATCTCACCCAACGCACAATCACATGCTAGTGATGCGCGGTCACTGCCGTCTTGGTGGCCGACAGCAGCAGTGCTCAGTGACTGATGCGAAGTCACTGTTTGACTGCCTCCTTCGTGAGAATCCGTCCGGGAAGCAGGACAGGAAGTGTGCTCTGGAGCTAGCAATCATCTTGAGGGACCTCCAAGAGACTAGAAGCATGGTGCGGTGGGTTCCTCACCAGAAGATGCTGGTCGACAGCATGACAAAGCTGGACCCTTTGAAGGCCAATGGCGCCCTCCACCAGTTCGTAAAGACTGGGCGTCTTAGCTTGGTCGACGTGGACGAAGAGCTGACGCGCTCCCCCGCGAGGATCCTGATTTTCGCAAGAGAAGCCACAGCGCCTCACATCAGCGTCTGCTACAGGAGCAGCAGCTGACGGAATTTCTGACCAGCATGATCAATAGTAAGTTAGGGGAACTGAAGTGTTTGGGCAATGGAGACCATTCATCCAGTTGATCATATGGTCATGAACCTTTTCTTGACGACCCGCCATCGGATGATGGCTCAAGCCGGTACCCGGCTCATGGCGTGAAAAGCTGATGCGACAGCTTGGTCGGCGGGTAGGTGTTACAGCCTTTGGTTTAAAGGGAGGTATCGTGAGAACGACCATGGAAGCAAACCAAGGAAGTGGACAGCGTGATCAACAGTTGCATTGCAGGTGCACGGTCAGACGTCTCTGACCGCATCCCAGACACATCACTAGCTTCGTTGGCCAGCGTGTCACGCGCTGGCCCCCTGCATATGACAACTCCTAGAGACGGAGGGTGGCACACACGCACACATAGCCGCTTAGCGGTGCTCCGCATGATGACAGCTGTCTTTTTTGGTCGCTTCAAAAATCGTTTGCAGTCAGATGCTGCGTGTCCTTTTTGGACATAGAGGTGAACAAGCTGTTCAGCCGCTGCGTCTGCTGGAAAGGTGTAAGCGTAGATGGTAGTCAGTCTAGTCGTGAAGCAAGGCCGGAGAGTGAGTCGTTTGCTACCAGCCTGGCGGCACCCCGGATTTTCCAGGATTGTGTGGGTTGGATGTAAGTGGGGGCTGAGGGAGTTTCTCCATGAAGCCAGCTGCACATCGTGATATAGCATCGCGGTACATCACTTGAAGCCAGTCCACCTCATTGACGCCCTGCAGCATCGCCTGCGTCTCGCCCCCAAAGGTCGAGAAAACCTTCCGCTTCAAACGCGAAGATCTCGAGGTGATCGGCGATGCTGGGACGGCCTTCTTGCCATGTGGCAGACTCTCAGCTGCCAACACCATCCAAGCTCCCTGCGTAGCATCCATGGGGAGGCCCTCATCGTCGGTTAGGTCTGTTCACGTTGACGCCGCCCGCGTCTGAGCATGCATTAATGAAGCACATAGAGGAGGGCTCATACTTCCGAATCTTCAAGGGCCTTTCGGCAGTGGAGCGTAGGAAGTTCACAAACTTGTATTCTAATCGTGATGTCGCTGACGGTGGCCGAAGGGAGACGGCCAGCCACGAGTGATGCCAAACCTGCTGCTTCTGGCCTGCTCTCTCGGCCCACCCAATGATTTTGAAGACCAAAGAGCGCAGAGCAGTGAACTCTTCTTGGGACAGAGGTGAGGAGGCCTGACTCCTTCTTCCCCAAGCCAGTTGAACAGGGTGCACTTGCTCCGCGATGTACTTGGCTTGGTCGACATAGATGGCGTCCGGCGTTGTTCGAATGTGGCGGCCTGCGTACTCGGCCTCACCCTTCTCACACTTCCCGAACTTGAACCGGGAACTTATAGCGCCTCCTCGATCATCTCATAGTCTTCTGGGAGAGCGGCCACGATGAAGTCGCCCACCTCTACCAGGATCTGTGCCCGGCATTGTCCATTCGTTCCGAAGAGCGAGAACCAGCATGGTTCGATGAGATTGCGCTCAAAGTGCAACTCCTCAGTGAGAAAGGTGGTGACAGTGCGTCGGTGGAAGATGAACATGGCTCTGCATACAATGGGCCTCGCTCTCTATGAAGCGATTGGGCTGACAGATTCTTCACATCGCAGAAGGCGAAGTCCATGCCTAGATTGAGGCCAACCTGCAGGAAGAGCATCAGCCCCTCTCCTTGTGGAGTAGGAGCGTAGGCGCGCAGTCCACGTGTCCATGGATGCACCATCGACTCTTTGCTTTCCAGGCTGAGGCTTTTTCCGTCGCACCATGCGTGATGACAGGATTCGATCTGGCCACTTCTTTCTAATTTTTTGTCCGCCTCTGGACCGACTATCACAGCCACTGCTTTCGTGCCAAGGACTGCGTTCTACTCGACCTCGTCGGACTCGTCAAAGAGCTTCTTCTCCTTGGCGCTGAGATCCTTGACATGAGCGAGATTTCATCGCCCTCTTGGCCACGAAGGTCCACTGGCTCTCGGAGTCAAGACAGAGCTGCTGATCACCACGACTGTAAATGAAGTAGGTGCCACTCCATAGCGGCGATCATCGGATGGCTCCTCCTCGGCAGGGGCGTGATATTGTCGCGAGGAATCCTGCTCAACAGTCTGTCCACCAACGTACCGGGAGCTCTGGTAGGCTCTGACTCAGTGGTCTCTTCGCATCTCGGTTGTTTGTGAGGACGTTCGGCAACTTCTTCATCATCCGTGAGGTCCAGAACAACTTCGAGCAGCACTGCCCTCCGAGATCCTCGGCAGAGATCTGATCAGGACCCTGGCCTTGCTACGACAAGTCGTCTCGGGAACTCATGCTGGAACAGTTAGGAAGGGCCTCCCAACATTGCTGATCAGGTGGCGCCCATTGAGCAGCACCAAGATGGTGTTCCCATCAGCCATGGAGATCAGCTACGGCAAGGAGCCGAAGAGATGCTCGAGAAGCTTCCCGAAGTGATCCCTGAATACCTCCTCGTCTGGTGCCTCATGCTCCTCGGCTTCCTACAGTAGTCCTGGCGCTGCGACCGGGCTGCAGCCCAGGTCTTCCACCGAGTCCCGGAGGCAGTGAGTGGCAGAGCCAGCGGCTGAGCCTCCAGCAACGGCCGCTTCAGCAGGAACAGGCTCGAGCAACGCCAAAGCCTGGTTCTCATGCCGACATAAACAGTGCCATTGTTGCTCAAAACCACCAAAAAAAAGGGCCGACCCACCTGCTATACGAAGATGAAGATCTTGATTCTGCTTGGCGCGACGGAACACGTAGACCCACTGACCGGGAGCCCAGTCACGCTGCTGGTGAGTAGCTGCATGATTAGACTTCCTGATGGCCTCGGCGCTTGCCTGCTGCATTGCTGCTGCATTGCCCGCCGACGGTATTCTCCAGCAGCCTCATCAACAGATAGCGGGTCGTCATGAGCATCGTGTAGCCCATGAAGTCCTAGTCCTAGTTCATCTTCTGCCAGCAGCTCGCCAGGAATGCGAGGTAACTCTCCGAAGACCTGCAGCTGGGAAGGTGTGATCCACCTCTGCACAGCCACCTGTTCTTCACTGCGGTGAGCGATGCCAGGAACTCATCCAACTCTTCCAAAGTCTCCAGGCATTGGCCGCTTTGAAGCTCTGCGTCCAGTCGGTTCTTGAGCCATCCGCCATATCTCTCGGCACGGCCGTGATGCCACGGGCACTCCGGCAAGATGACATCATGTTGGAGGACACCGCATAGCTCAAGACCTCGCTCGAAATCCCCCTTGAACTCATTTCCACTGTCGCAGATGATCATCTGGGGCAGTCCGTAATATCTCTGCCAAGTCTCGACGAACAGCCTCCAAGTGGCACTTGAGGAAGGTGCACCTCCGTGAGTTGTGGTCACGGGACCTCGCACTGCGACTTGGTATGAGGTGCCACCACATACCATGTTCAAGATTGGGATCTTCTGCTCTCGAAACTTCACGAAGAGGTAGTCTCTGCAAAGGACCTTGTTAAAGCTGAAGGTTCGGGGCAGTTGAGCTCGACGACGCACATCGGGAGTCTGCTTGAAGTTGCAGTGCTCACACTCAAAGTCTTCTTTGATGAAGCGTAGAACTTGTGGAAGAGCTCCAGCTGATTTGAAGGCTCTGAGCATTCGGCTGCGATCAGGGTGTCCAGTATGTGAACTTTGTGGACCAATCTCCTGTGGGAAGGAGTCACCTCCGGAAGAGCCTTGCCTGTCGCTCCATCACGGTCATTGGTCATTGAGGCGCCTGGAGTCTCCTCTTCTTCTTTGCCTTCCTCACCTTCACCAAAGAAGGTCACCTGCTCATCCTCATTGACCTCTCGGTCGGACAGAAAGGAGGGAAGCGGCATGCCCAACACAGCTGCCTTCGCACTTCGAGCGATGGCCAAGCATAAATTGTCAGGGTAGAATCGAGCCTTCTGTGGAAGACCACCTATCAGCGATCTCCCTGACATTGTGCCTGACACAACTCATAGGCGAGTCAAGGATTGTTGCTTGCCAGCTTGGTGCCTTTCGCGACAGAGCCGCTTTCTTCATCACAGTCAGGCCTAGGGCGCACTGATCAAAAGCAATCAGTGCCACTTCATGCCTTTTTCACAAGACGTTGAGTCTGGGGAAGAGTCCATGCATGAGGCTGCCTGAAGCTGGTCATCGATGGCCTCCAGGCTGAAGTCCCACATCAGCATACCTTCGCTCAGTTCAAATGCCGAAGCTGAGTGAAGGCCTTGCATTCGGGAGAAGCCATGAGCATCTTAGGCTTTCTCCTCTTCTGCTCCTTGCGAAAGTCTGGCGATGATCCTTCTTTCACCCGTTCACGATGTCATAGGACTTGGTGAGGTCCACTCGAAGCCCTGCTGGGCAATCGGGGAAACTCGAGGTGGGGAGAAGAGCTCCATGAAGTCTAGCCCTTCCGAGCTGCCATTCTCTTGCCAAGCAAAACGCCGTGAGAGCCACGTCAGATTTCTGTCGCAGCGGCGCAGATCACTCTCGCGCCCTTCGTTCTTCATCTCTTGCTGCTCATAGCCGCCTTCCTCGGCGTCAAGCATGGAGGACTCGAATGCCCAAAATGGACCCGACGCGCTACTGTTGCCATGCTGATCAAGACCCACAGCTGGAGATCCTGGACTAGCCAAGGTCAATCGTCTCAGAAAGGCTGGGAGCCCCCCACACCTCCGTGATGTTGCCGGGTTTGTGGGCTTGTGGAGGAAGATCATTGCTTGGCGCATGGCATGTTAAGCACCGAGGTAGCCACCTCCGGCGATAGGTTTCCTGAGCTTGCACTTCGCCGAGGGCCTGCTCAGGGCCAGCTGCACGTCCGTGTAGTTGGTGATCTCCCGGATGAAGTTGTGTGAACTGCTGAAGGGCCTGCACAGGGCCAGCGCCGAGGGCCTGCTCAGGGCCGCACCTGGTAGATGACATTCCGTGTGAAGTAGTCCCGGATCTGGTAAAAAACCGGGAGGTCGACCAAGGGCCTGCTCGGGGCCATCTGGCAGTTCCATGTAGGAGACCAGGAGCTGCTGAAAGTCTGTTGACAGCTGCGGCCATGTCAGTGATGCTGAGGCTGACGACAGCATCACTGAGTCTAGGTTGGGATTCCCATCCTCGGTGACGTTGGTCTCCAGATTGGTGAGGTTGTAGTTCTCCGGAGTCTCGTACGGGGACGGGAGCTGAGACCAGTCCATGACGTGTTGTCGGATGCCATGTCGGCATCCTGAGGCAGGGGTCCCGATGCCTGTGCTGGGCGATTCCCGCGCGCATGCCATCTGGCTCTGTCGAGCTCCTGCAGTGAGCTGCTGATCTGGGTGAGAGCCTGTGCCAACTGCGTGTTCTGCACCTGCATCATGTTCATAGCAAGTCCCACGATCTGGACCGCTTCCGGGTTGCCACTCGTCAGAAGTGGAGTCGGCGCCGGGACTTGCGCATACCCGGACGTCGGAGCCGCTGCAGCTTTGCTCTTGGCCTTGGGGGACGTTGAAGTGCTCGAGGATCCTCGGCTGCCCTTCTTGGATGCGTACGACAGTCTGGCTCGACACTGAAGGCACGCTGTCCAGGAGGCGTACTGATTCGCCCTTGAGGCTACCTGACTGGATGGGCGCAGGCACCGCCCAAGGGGCCGGCCTCGACGTACTTCTTCTGATTGGAAAGGGTACTCTTGGTGTGGAGTTCTGCCTGCACTACTAGCTTCTTGTAGGCGCGGCGATTGGTTTCGAGCTTGTCCATCAATGAGGTCATCAGCCCGTTCCATCGGTCTTCCGCTGCCAAAGGATCTCCGGCAAGAGCTGCGCGACATGAGAGGCTGGGACATCCTTTTCTCGAATTGCGATGAACCACTGGGTCGGTTGCCCATGGAAGTCGTTGAGCCTGAGTGCTGCGGCGGAGGACGAGGATGGGCGTTGATGGCTTCACTCTGCACAGCACTGCTTTCATCTGAGTGCACACGATGCATACATGCTTGTCAAAGGAACACAAGTGGATCTCGAAGTACTCGAACTGTCGAAGCGATCGGTCGAACCCTCGGTATCAAGCTGTCCATGAGAGATGTTGTTGGTGGTGTTCTCGTTCACAGTTGCTGACGTCAAAGGGAGTTCATGATTGGGCTCATGATAAAGGTCAGAATGCGAGACGGCCCCCGTCGCCCGGTCCGAACGCGGGATGTGCTCACTTTCATGTACGCGGAGGTGTCTTGAAGGTTGTCCTCATCAGCTCCTTGGGAACAGGAAAAGCTTGGCCCTTTGACCACTGGAACAGAGACATGGCGCGATGCCCCGAGGCCAATCGCTGGAGGGGAATCTCCGCGCCCAGCCACCTTGCGAAAGATGGCCGTGTTCTTTGGAAAGGATCCACGGTAGTCTCCAAAAAGTCCAGGAATCCGACACTGAGAAGGGGAGGCAAACCCGCCTCCAGTACTGTGAACAGAAAAAACCCCCAGGTGTCCACCGGCGCCGGGTGAAATAACCACTCTGGTCACTTTGAATTTGGCTGCCCCGCCAACGCCTGCCGGCGTGGAGACAGGAGTGTCCACCTCGAGGTACTGGAGGCCCTGAGTCGCCCCAATGTCCAAAATGGCATCCCCCGAAGGAATTTGGTCATCATCACTGGTGGCGGTCTTGGACAACATCACTTCAGAGAGGGCCTCGCGCAACATGGCGACCGAGCAAAAGGAGAAAGCGCTTCGAGCCACTGAGTCTGAGGAACCGCTGTAGGAGAACGCCGAAGGCGTAGACTTCTTGCCACCCTTGTTCAGCTCGCAGTCTTCAGCCCAGTGCCCCTTTTTGAGACATAGCTTGCACCGAGAAATCTTCTTCAGCTGGTCTCCACGACGTGGCTTGCCGTGGGCCTCAAAACGACGAGGAAAGCCTGGCCGTCTTCGCCCTTCACGAAGGAGGTTCGGTCCTTCTTCGTTTCTGCCTTGAAGGTCTTGTTCCAAGTCTTGGGTCGACGACGCTTCTGCTCAAGCACGGCGAACACCTCTGAGATCTGGTCCTCGGTCAAGTCCAAGGGCTCGAGCTCGCGCGCCATCCTCATCGTCAAGAGAGTCGTCGTCGTCCTCCTGGTCATCGGTGGTGGAGACGTAGCTGTCTTGCGCAATCTGAACCTCAGTGTATGCCGGCATCCAATCGGAGCGGACATCTAATCTGGCCAGGGCCCTTGCCACGGCATTGGGATCATCGTCATTGCCTTGGAGAAGAGCTGACAGGTTCTGCGTATTCTGGTCGTTCAGACCGCCTCCTTCTTTCAACATGGTCGCCCTGAAGGGTTCAGGGATGATCACTCCATAGTTGGCTGCTTGATTGAAGTCTCGTTGCCTCCTGGCGTACTGGGCCAAGGTCTCATCTCGATGGCGACTCTGGTCCGCGATGGCCGATCGAAAGGCCCTTCGCTTCTCATCGTCTTCGCGGACACCGGCCTTGTTGTTGATCACCTCGACGATGACCCGTAGTTCCAGTCTCGTTGAGACCAGTGCCACCCCGATGAACCCCAGCTCGTTGACCATGGAGTTGAGCTCGGTGGAAGAGCGCTCGATGCGCCTGGTGGTCCTGTCCAGGGTGCCGTAGGTGGCGTCCAAGTGGATTCCTGCCATGCCCTGTCCCTGAGTCGAATTAATGTAGACCTGTATAATAAACCCCCCTAGAATAATGTCTTTGTTTTTCCTGCACTGATTAATAAAGGCCCCCAGAATAATGTTTTTTTGCAGGGATAGTTGTAGTGGAATATGTTTTATTGTTATAGTTGATTTTTCCCTTTTGAGTTTGCTGGGGTTTCAAGCTTAAAACATATTTTGCTTTGAGTAAACTTGTACTCATTCCCTTTCTTTTCCTTTTGATTTGCTTTACTTACCTAGGCTCTTTAGTCGTTAAGCTTTCCACAAGTTTCCAAAAGTCAGTGCACACTTTCTTTACAAAATCCCTTATTCAAAAATATTGAAAAACAAAAAATCATTCAAGCAAAGGGGGTAGTCCAGCAAGCAGCTTTCTGACATTATTTAGGGGGGGCCCTAGAATAATGTCTAAGGATTTTCAAGCTTAAAAAAGTATGTTGCTTTAAGTCAATTTGTATTCATTCCCTTTCGTTTCCTTTTGATTTGCTTTACTTACCTAAGCTCTTTAGTCTTTAAGCTTTCCAAGAGTTTCCAAAAGTCAGTGCACACTTTCTTTACAAAATCCCTTATTCAAAAATATCGAAAAGCAAAAAAACATTCAAGCAAAGGGGGTAGTCCAGCAAGCAGCTTTCTGACATTATTTAGGGGGGGCCCTAGAATAGTGTCTAGAGATTTAAAGCTTAAAAAATCTGTTGCTTTAAGTAAACTTGTATTCATTCCCTTTCTTTTCCTTTTGCTTTGCTTTACTTACCTAAGCTCTTGAAAAGTTGAAGATTTCCATTGAGTTGGATGCTTTTCAAGGTCTTTGGATTGAGATTTCCATTAAAATATTGAGAATTCCATTTCCACTTTATTGATTTCCTTTTACTTTAGTATTCCAAATGTCTTCAATTTGAGATTTCATTGATTCCCTTCTATTTTTAATATATATAGTTTTCTTGTACATTATATTGGAGGCCCCTGGTTGTTGAGGGGGGGGCGGGGTGTTGATTAATCAAGGGACTACATTAGCTGCCGTGGGGCCGCTCAGCGGTATGGTACTCGGAGTGGGCGGTGTCCACACGCAAGTCCCAGAGGTGCCTTGCTCTGTCGGCTGAGGAGGAAGCTCACCCACCGGTGTTGAGGGACCCGCGGCTGGAGGAACTGAGACATGCTCCGATTGATCCTGTCCTGCTGGGGACGCCGTCGATGGGCGCATGGGCTCTGAGGTAGAACCCGATGTAGTTCCTGGCATGGTGGGCGCCCACGGATCACTAGCTTGTAGTGGATCCACCGCCTGCTCTGGTAGTGGCGCAACCTCAGGACTCACATCAGCCGCGACCCCATTGAGCGGCTGCGAGTCAGGACCCGGTTGAGCCCACCAGCTCACCAGCTATCATCCCATGCGCTATCCCATCGCCATCCATGGTCTGCGCTCCACGACGTAGTGCCATGCAAATCAGGTCGGAGGAGGTGCTATGTGCACTAGCCATGGCCAAAGCTCCGGTTACCAACTGTAACACCTACCCACCGACCAAGCTGTCGCATCAGCTTTTCACGCCATGAGCCGGGTACCGGCTTGAGCCATCATCCGATGGCGGGTCGTCAAGAAAAGGTTCATGATCATATGATCAACTGGATGAATGGTCTCAATTGCCCAAACACTTCAAAGGATGCGTAGCGAAGGGTTCTCGTTTAACTCGGGTCTGGGGGTAGAGCCTTGTTCGCGACCCGTTGTTTCTATGTTCGCAACCGTCCGCAACCGTCCGCAACCGTTCGCAACCGTTCGCAACCGTTCGCAGGTGTTCGCAGTAGAGCGCTAATGGCGCTGCCATTGGGGGAAGCTTTTGGAGAGGGTTTCGGATGGAAACGCGACGTGTCAGATTCGTGTGAAATAGCGAGGAATCGTGTGGAAATGTAAGATGTTGAAGTGTGGAGGATGATTTCACTGCACAGGCGCAGCGTTTTTTGAGATCCGCAGTTTGTTGCGCAGTTCCATTGGGATTAGCGTTTGGAGAGTCGTGTTTTTGGCGTGTTGGATGTGGCCGCGCCATTGGGATTTGCGTTTCAGGGCGTGGCATCGAAGCTCTGTTTTCGTGACAAGCCTCAGCTGAAATGCCGATTTTGGTGGATGGGAGTGTGCTCAGAACGGGTCGAAATCATTCCAAACGTGTGGTGTGGTGCAAATTTTGTTGAAGCTCACATGAGATGATATTGTCACTTTTCGTGGCAGGCGCAGTACTTTGTGCGGATTTTGAGGTGTGGAAGTGCGATTTTCGTGGCAGGCGCAGGGAATCGTGAGGTTGCGAGGTGTGACGGAGGTGACATTTCGTGGCAGGCGCAGTACTTTGCGCG
This sequence comes from Durusdinium trenchii, assembly GCA_963970005.1. Classification (NCBI taxonomy): domain Eukaryota; class Dinophyceae; order Suessiales; family Symbiodiniaceae; genus Durusdinium; species Durusdinium trenchii. Next base: position 37,293 of record CAXAMN010009513.1, on the reverse strand, counting down.
CGTTAGACGTGTGGATGCGGAAAGATTCGTGGCAGGCGCAGGGAGTTGTGAGGTCGTGAGTTGTGGTAGAGGTGAATGTCGCTGTCACAGTGGGATTGGCGTGTGAGCGGGTATTGTTTGGAGGGGCTGGACTCGCGAAACTGCTTGGCAGGGCTGCGCGATGTGTATGCTTTTCGTACGAAATGCTCGTTTTGCAGACTTTGACATGTGAGTTTTGGAGGAAGTCTCGTGCGAAACGCTCGTTTTGGAGACTTGGCACGTGACTTTTGGAGGAAGTCTCGTACGAAACGCTCGTTTTGGAGACTTGACATGTGACTTTTGGAGGAAGTCTCGTACGAAACGCTCGTTTTGGAGACTTGACGTGTGACTTTTGGAGGAAGTCTCGTACGAAGAGTGCCCTACAAGAGTGTCCCACAAGAGTGTCCTACAAGAGTGTCCCACAAGAGCGTCCTACAAGAGTATCCCACAAGAGTTTCGTACAAGAGTGCCCCACAAGAGTGTCCCACAAGAGTGTCCCACAAGAGTGTCCTACAAGAGTGTCCCACAAGAGTGTCCTACAAGAGTATCCCACAAGAGTTTCCTACAAGAGTGTCCCGCAAGAGTGTCCCACAAGAGTCTCCCGAAGAGCGTCCTACAAGAGTGTCCCACAACCCACAAGAGTGTCCCACAAGAGTGTCTCACAAGTGTGTCCCACAAGAGTGTCCTTTTAGTGTGTCCCATAAGAGTGGCCCACAAGAGTGTCCTACAAGAGTGTCCCATAAGAGTGTCCCACAAGAGTGTCCTACAAGAGTGTCCCACAAGAGTGTCCTACAAGAGTGTCCCGTAAGGGTGTCCCACAAGAGTGTCCCACAAGAGTGTCCCGCAACCGTGTCCCACAAGAGTGTCTCACAAGAGTGTCCCTTAGGTCCCTTAAGAGTGTCCCACAAGAGTGTCCTATAAGAGTGTCCTACAAGAGTGTCCTACAAGAGTGTCCCACAAGAGTTTCCTACAAGAGTGTCCCACAAGAGTGTCCCACAAGAGTGCCCTACAAGGGTGTCCCACAAGAGTGTCCTACAAGAGTGTCCCATAAGAGTGTCCTACAAGAGTATACCACAAGAGTTTCCTACAAGAGTGTCCCACAAGAGTTTCCTACAAGAGTGTCCCGCAAGAGTGTCCCACAAGAGTGTCCCACAAGAGTGTCCTACAAGAGTGTCCCGTATGAGTGTCCCACAAGAGTGTCCAACAAGAGTGTCCCGCAACAGTGTCCCACAAGAGTGTCCCACAACAGTGTCCCACAAGAGTGTCCTACAAGAGTGTCACACAAGAGTTTCCTACAAGAGTGTCCCACAAGAGTGTCCCACAAGAGTGTCCTACAGGAGTGTTCCACAAGAGTGTCCTACAAGAGTGTCCCACAAGAGTGTCCTACAAGAGTATCCGACAAGAGTTTCCTACAAGAGTGTCCCGCAAGAGTGTCCCACCAGAGTGTCCTTTTAGTGTGTCCCATAAGAGTGGCCCACAAGAGTGTCCTACAAGAGTGTCCCGTAAGAGTGTCCCACAAGAGTGTCCTACAAGAGTGTCCCACAAGAGTGTCCTACAAGAGTGTCCCGTAAGGGTGTCCCACAAGAGTGTCCCACAAGAGTGTCCCGCAACCGTGTCCCACAAGAGTGTCTCACAAGAGTGTCCCTTAGGTCCCTTAAGAGTGTCCCACAAGAGTGTCCTTTTAGAGTGTCCCACAAGAGTGTCCTACAAGAGTGTCCCACAAGAGTGTCCCACAAGAGTGTCCCACAAGAGTGTTTCGTATGAGTGTCCCACAAGAGTGTCCCACAAAAGTGTCTCACAAGTGTGTCCCACAAGAGTGTCCTACAAGAGTGTGCTACAAGAGTGTCCCGTAAGAGTGTCCCACAAGAGTGTCCTACAAGAGTGTCCTACAAGAGTGTCCCACAAGAGTGTCCTACAAGAGTGTCCCGTAAGAGTGTCCCACAAGAGTGTCCCACAAGAGTGTCCCGCAACAGTGTCCCACAAGAGTGTCTCACAAGAGTGTCCCACAAGACTTTCCTACAAGAGTGTCCCACAAGAGTGTCCCACAAGAGTGTCCCACAAGAGTTTCCTACAAGAGTGTCCCACAAGAGTGTCCCACAAGAGTGTCCCACAAGAGTTTCCTACAT
>CAXAMN010009513.1:7669-34749 GCA_963970005.1 Durusdinium trenchii | reverse complement strand
CAAGAGTGTCCCACAAGAGTTTCCTACAAGAGTGTCCCACAAGAGTGCCCCACAAGAGTGTCCCACAAGAGTGTCCTACAAGAGTGTCATTTGTAGCTTTTCGAAGGTGTCTGCATTCGGGTTCGTGGGCTCCATCTTGTTTCCTTCAGCCGCTTGCCGCTGTCACGTTGCTGCAGTCACGCGTCAACATTGTTGAACATTTCGGTTGAGCTGATCTTACGCCATTCCGTTCCCTCACCTTTTCGACGTGGAACAGAGTTAACTGAAAACCCTATGACTAAGTGTGACGACCGATAAATTTTCTGCTATGCCCATGCCAGAGCATGTTCCCCGAGTAGGACAAGAGACATGGCAAATCTTTTCACCAAATCCTGGAGGGGCACCAAAAAGGCCGTGGCACGCAGACCCGAAATCTCCCGAAACACACCATGCCAGAATTCACCAAGTTTCACTGCCCACGCGTGCTGGGCTGAAGCGGATCCATCTGTCCAGTCCCAGCCGTTCACCCGCCGCAATGGTCACAGTGTGCTCCACGTCACGCCCATTCACCGGATAAAGCGGAAGCCCTCGCTTGCAGCCTCGGCCATGACATACATCGGTTCATTCGAAAGGCCCGATGTTTCTGAAAGAGTGAGAGAGGTTGAAAGGTAAAGAGGTGGAGGAGGAATCAGCCAATCACTCCTCTGAGGGGAGAACCCAAGCAACGGGTATTTACTGCGGTCTTATCAAGGCAAGGGTTTGTTCGGGGGTTTTGTTCGGGGGTCCCTTCCTCATGGCACGACACATAAGATCCAAAGCCGCCTTTGTTCAGTGGGAATGATCTTGCAGATCAACCCATCACTGTCAAGATCTCTAACCACAGTCAACTCCCTCCTAACGCAGGTATGGGCCAGCATCAGGCGCGCTTAAAACCCACCATTCACATGGGGATTCTTTATGACGGAGATGCTCTTTGATGGGCCTTTTGATAATTTGGTTCAAAGAGTTCTGTCGCAACTCTTGGCCGCTTTGGATGGTCAGCACGATGTAAGAGGCCTGGTCCAGCTGCCGAAGCTCCTGCAGGTTGGGTCGGTTCAAAAACCAATGGGCCGCCCTCTGAGCCGAGTCCAAGAGAAGTTGGAAGTGGATCCCGGACCATTGGGCGAAGTCTTCCTCGGGCAGGCTGAAAATCCCAATCCTTGCAGAGCAAACACGAGAGTCACTGGAAATAGATGAATCATATGGGATGATGCCTGTCCTCTGGGGGTCAAAATAAAACACTAATATTCATAAATATGTAAATAAGAAAAGCAAACAAATTTTCTTGTGGTCGATTCTTTCAAGTGTGTATCGTTTCTGGGTGCCCAGTGAATCGCAAGCGTATTGACATCTTTGACCCACAACCTCTAGGTCCTAGAGAATCGCATTGGTGTCAAAATTATATGATCCGGAAGAAGCTCCTGAGAGCAAAAACAACAACATCCTTGGCATACCTCAGAATCAAGTCAAACTTGTTGTCTGCGTCCACAAGATTGGGAGAGCACAGCAAGAATCCTCAGCCAACGGCGCTGGCTCCCTTGAGGCCCAGGATCCAAATGACAAGTACAGTCTACGAGACTACGCATGGAAACCATCCTGTCCGACCTGTCCCAACATCCTTAGCCAAATACGTCCAACACATGCAAAACACGTACAAAAGAAGTCTATCCAGCCTTGTTTGAGACTTGACAGCACGCCAGGAATCCTTGATGGATCTCACACAGAAACAGTCTATATTAGCTAGCTTAAGGGAGCAGCAGGACAGTTTGAATACTGGAACAGGTGCCATTGCGACTTAGACTCCAGCTTGGGTATCGTCATTGCCTTCATTGAAGAAAGCCTCACAAACGGGGGAGAAACGCCATCTGACAGGCTGCGGTCATGTTCGCTCTCTTGTTTCGGGCGAGCGTATCCAATTGGCTGGTCATCCTGAGTGGGATTTTGATGGATTCCTTGGGTTCCTTGTTGCCGAGCCAAGGGCATCTATGATGATAATTACTTCCAGGAAGACTCCTACGGTTTCATCTCTGGGACTCTGGGTGGGAAATTAGCCGAGAGGCATAGGCCGAATCTCCAGGAGCTGGGTAGTCACGGCGCATCTTCTGATGTGTCACCACCGGTATGCCGCCAATACCATCGTTGAAGTACATGCTGAAGAGGATGCTGGCAACCAAAGTTGCAACCATGACATCCAGGTGTGCTTGCGGTAACTTGTGGCCCCGATGTGCTGAACGTGGGCAGTTTAATTTGATGAGAGTCAAATTCAAGCTACATGTTCACACAACTGCCAACACAGATCAACATAGTGTGTTTCACAGACATACCGCTCGGGACTCACGTGCTGTGCACTGAGGCAGATTCTAGATTGTGGTTTGATGGAGATAATGTGTAGCTCGAAAGCAGTTTGAAGATATGTAAGGTTCGGGTTCATGTTGCCACGGAGATGTTGCCACTCATCATCTGGGTCGGGGAGAGTGGGGGGGCAATCAAGGATCTTTACCCTCATTTCAATGCTTCAGCGGGCAGGCAAAGCCACGAACCTCTCTTGAAAGCCCTTTCCAAACCTACCTCTGTCGAGTCTGTCGAGACCCATCTCTTTCAAGAATCCTTTCAAGGCCTGCCTCTTTCCAAACCCACCTCTTTCGAGACCTGCCTCTTTGGTGAACCACCCCTTTCACCCCTTTGAGACCCTTGACAACCCACCTCTTTCGATAAAAGCTCGCCATGCGGACATGAATCAGACAGCACCAAATACGCTATCCGACATTCGCTGAGTAGCAAGGAACACGCACACGCACACGCAGGCCAGCAGAAACCAGAGAACAGACAGGGAAACCTCATGAAGCCTCTCTCCTGCAGAGCCAGGTGTTGACTTCAGAAGTAAATGTGAAGCTAAGCTAAGCAGTACCAGGCAAACAACCGTTTCTAGAACTCTTTTGGTTTGGATATGAAACGCTATGAACCGCTTCTAAGGGTGCACCCTTCAAGACCAAACCTCGACATCCAACATGACTTTGTTCAACTACACTGCGGACAGGCGATGTTGACCAACCCACGTGATACGATGTTGACGCAAAGGATGCCAACATCGCGTGAATGCTCCAGGCCACACAGTGCTGGAAGCAACAAGCTTGGTTGCAAACCATGTTTTTGTCTTCATCAACCATGAGGGCCATGACTGGTTGGCAGCGGTGGTAGGAAAGGGCAAGTGTCCTTTCTTGACCGGGAAGGACCGACTGTCGGGCATGCAATCGTTCAATTCCGCCTGCAGTGCCGGAGCATGCCCCAAGGCTCGCTGCGTCGCACAACTGCTTCACCTGGGGCTTGGTGTTCCAGCAGGCCACCCTCAAAGATGGCACAAGTCTCCGGGCGCACCATCCTGTAGCAGAGCATCTCTCACATGGCCAGAAGCAAAGGGTGAAAGAACTAAAGATAGTAAAACTGCTGCCTGCAATCTACTTCAAAGATCCTCTAAGCACCCCAAAACCGTCCCAAAAATACCTCAAACGTCGCCGCGGAGCACATAGCTCTTGTTCACTGGTGGATCTTCTACGGCGATGCCCGAGACGGTGACACGAATCAGCTTTCCACCCCAAGGGCAATGGCAGTGGGAGAGGCTGGCCTCCAGAAAAGCCCACAGCTCTTGGCTCAACAGGAATTGAATAAGCGCAGTCAGAAAGCAACGCGTGCGAATGACCTGACAGGACCTAGCATGGCCTCTTTGCGCATTCCGCATTCTTCCCGCGCCTGGGGCCTGGTCACTTCCACCTCCCATCCTGCATCCGAGAGGAGCTGTGGCAATGCCTCAAACCAGGACTCTACCGCGCTTGGCTTGGCCATGGGCAAGTTGCGTCAGGCGCCTCGGTTCGTCTGGGGTCGCCTTGGGTCGTCTTGCCACGATCCAATGGCTGCGGATGGAGCCCCTCTGGCACCCGAGAATCATGGCACACAGTTGTTTCAGCATTGGGGATTGGGGATGCCCAACACGTTTAACTGTGCTAGAGGTTAGATTCATTACAGGCTCATGGCCTATATTTGGAGTTCAACACGTTCAACGGAGTTTTTGACCTGAGAAACAAATAGGGCTGCCGTCAGTTCTGCTCACTATATACCTGTGCCTGTGCCTCAAATCAAGGAAACAAGGTTTGCTTGTTGATGCTGTTTGGCATATTTGGGGCGAACAAAATGCAAGTATCCCTTTGCAAAGAATGCTCATCCTCAGGTCAACTATCGTAGCAGAGCTAGTGGATATATTATCCTTAAACCTGCAACCAAGCCACATTGTACGAATGGTGATGTAAATGGAGATCAGAATCAAAGCACCCTACACTTTTTCCGTAGAAAAAATAAACTTTCTTTGAAGACGAGACCCCACCCAAAGATATTGGAGGAGAGACGCTAAAGTGGGACTAGTTCTACTCAGAAACTTTGTCCTAAAGATCCAACAAAACTTGTCCTTATTGGAGCTACTAGTAGCGTCATTGCTCCTAGTAGCGATGCCCCTTGTTCCTAGTAGCTTCTTGTTACTAGTAGCAATGCTAGGAGCTACTAGCTGCCTGACTGCATGCCCGTTTAGTCGCAGATTCCAATGAGGCCAATGATCGCTGCGACGAAGTGTCAACTAAAACTGACAGTTCAGCTGCCTGGGCTTGCCATGGGTTGGCAGGCCAGTGATCCTCGTCCTGGCCAGTGGGTTGGGCGGACGTTTGTAGAGGAGGGTTGAAGCCCGCTGCAGGGTCAATTGAGTAGTCTTCGACATTCATTGTTGCGTTCTTTCCTTCTTGCCTTTGATCAAACCTGGAGTAAATATCAAACATCAGACAAAACCAATTAGAGTAGCAAATGTTAACAAAAAACAAAGAAAAATCTTTGGAAACAAAAAACAGTGCACATGATTGACTGGAGACGAAACGCGGCCATCTCATCGAGTACTGGGAGACGTGGCCCGGCGGGCCCCGGTGCCCAGAAGGTCCTCACTTAACCTTGACGTTTCAAATCATGTAATCTCATTCACCCACTGAGGGAGGCTCCCTAGGGTATTAAATATCTGGTAAAAGCTAATCAAAATGGATAAGTGTCACGCTTTCAAAACGGTTTTCTATGTGTAGTGGATGGAGCGCATGCCCCTGCAGGCTGGTGGCTGGTGGTCGATGTTTTCGTGTCGAGGTATAAGTATAAGTCCTAAGAGTCATATCTGCGAAAGGCAAAAATATGCAAAAATGAATCAGATCATGCTTGCAGGCGATTAGGCTTGCCAGCATGAGGCTGTGTGCCAAACTCATGACCCAAACGCTGAGACCGGAGACAGAAGGGATTGGACTCCTTGGACCGATGCAAGAATGTCTTTCAGTGAGAGCTTGGCACCTTAAAGCCACTGATTCTCGATTCCTGATCTCTCACCCTCATTTCAGAGGGCAGAGAGATGGGCACTTCGGCCAGAATCAGCCCACCAAGCTGGCTTGTGCAAACCCTTTGCAGTGTGAAGTTTGATTGATTTACAGTAGTGAGTCCCCTGTGAAACAATGAGTGAAGCTAGTTTTGACAATCCCTTGTTGCTCGGAGCAGTCTCTCTTGCATGTACCAGAAATGCAATCCCATGTTGAGGGCATGTTTGGGTTTGGGAGCACAGCAGCTTCGTAGGTCACGGCTACCAATTGTGCAAATTAATGTTGGCTCCCCGAGGGTCTTCTCATTGATGGAAAAATGCAATCAATTTTATAATTGTGTCTGTCATCGTTTGATGTTCTCCATCTATCCTTGAGCAAGAAGTCAACCAAAGTCAGACTTTGTGACATCACGACAGGCAAGCAGCCAATTGCTGCCAGATCTGGCATTTTTTAGAGCACCCACGGCTGCTAAAATTTAAAACATACGGGATGCCGGACTGGATGCACCCCTACAAACAAAATCTGAGTCGGGTCTTCTCTGTTTTCAGTGGACAGAAAGACAGAAAGCCACTGGATCAGCCTGGGTTTCTCGTTGAAAAACTAGGACGAGATCTACACCAGGAGATTCTGGTTCAGCTCCGTTAGATTCTTGCTCAGCTCGACCAGGTTGGTCATGTTCGTCAGATCAGTCAGGCCATCCTGCTGAATGAGAAATGACATCAATCCTGCTGATCCACTTCAAAAAAGAGGAGACAAAGAGACTGAACAAACGTGTGTTGCTTTGTTTAACAGCTCCACCACAACGATCATCGGTGACGGCATGGTTACATGGTTACATGGTCCATGGGTCTGTGTTGGTGCCACGCTTGAATCTGCATAGATGGACCACACCTCCAGACGCCGATTGGTGGCAGATGCTCGAGTAAAAACATTGTCCTCAGTTGGTCAACCAAACTCGCTGAAAGGAGTTGGACCATACACACATGTATTAGGATATCGTCGTGGACACTTGCAGCTAAAGTCAATTATGTGCAAATAATTGCACCTCTTGCATTGGTGGGTCGCAGATCCTGTTGTATGCAAGAGCACGGACAAGGTGAGATGATAATATTTGTACGATCAAAGAGGCCGGGGATCTGTGGTACTGTGCTGGTTCGAAGGGAGAATCTGCCAAGGGACAACATCCAACAACAATATGGCAATTCAAATCAGCTGGAAATATAAAAATTGCAAAGAACCCTGGTTTGTTAGAGAAGACTTGTCGTCTGAAGGGTCCTATTGCCTATTGCACTTCAGTGGTTGGAAATACTAGTGTTGAAGGAGGAAAAAGACTGGACCACGATAGATGTGGTCGCTCAATCAAGTGAAGGAGTTTTTCGATGCCTGGATTCTCTGGTGACCTAGCATCCAAATTCTGGGAGTGGTTCACTCCGTGCACTTGGTGCGCACAAATCATCAACCCCTTCCTGAAACTGCCCATGTGCGTGCCCTTTCGCCCAGCTTCGTAAGAGCTGTGGCAAGCATCCGAAGCCATTGACTGAGCGAACAGGCACAATTCACTGCCGAAGAGAATGGGATCTGGTGGGCTTGGGCCCATCAAGGTGCCTTGACTGCCGGGTATGTTTGATAATATTTCTGTGTGCATGTTGTTTATAGTACGATATCAATATCTGTATGATTCTGTATGTATATATACACATGTATATGACTGTAAATGTGTCTTGTGATTTTCTCTGTCAAACTTTGGCGTTCGTATAGTTGTTTGGGGAATTCATTCGTGAAGGTCGGTTGTCATTGCCCCGTGCCGCCTCAAGGAGGCTCCTTTGGATATGAGCCTCTTATGGAGGACAACCGTCGGAGAACAAGGGGCCCCTGGGAAGTGATCAGATCGACCCAAACAAGTTGGAAATGGCACCGAATCATGAGGCTCACATTTATTCCAGAGGTGAAACGAGGCCAACGGGGGATTTGTGAAATTTTGGTGGCAACAGCCGACATGAAGCACTGACTTGGATAGATGCTAAGGGAGCTTGCATCCCAAAAAGTAATATTCATGGTAAATGGTCCTTTTTCAGTTTTGTTGATCCAGCCTACCCCGAAGAACCAAGGTAAAAATTGATGTGTTGACCAAGGGAACAGAAAACTCATCGCGCGCGTGAAGAACCTTTCAATCATAGGCCTCTTCAACGTGATCGTCCCTCTACAAAAGGCAGGGGCACGCCTCCTCAGACAGACCCACCGTATTTGTCTTGTAACGATTCGGCTTCTGGCAATTGCAAGATGACTCAGGTCTGCAGACTTCTCTCATCGATCGTGTCTGTCGCTCAAACTTTTGTGAGCTGTCTGACCCTTGGGATCTTGGCAACTTTGATCTTAGAGTGTTTGGCAAGTTTGATGTTCCCACTTCACTCCGCGTTTTGGAGTTGCTAAAGACCACCTTCAAAACCACTCTTTTCAAAACCGCCGTGGCTTTACGATCTTTGCGATAAGTTTTTGGGAGGGGGCAGGGCAGAACAAACAACATACGTCTAATCTTTTGGGCTGCATCGTTTTTAAAGGAACTATCATCAAGTTCAAAAGGACAGCTTCGGAAGGGCCAATCTTCTTTGTGCCCTTTCAAACATCTGACAGCGCGCAGGCGTTTGGCTCAGGATACGGTTTGCCTGGAAACCAAGGCCTTTTGAACTGCTGGGACCTGATTTTGCTGTGCGCTTCAAGTGGTCAGCAAATCCTCTTTCAACTTGATCTTAATGGCAAGTTTGTGAAATATTACAACAGATGTTTCCGTTTGAGGTCCGTACCTCTACCACTGTCAATGTATGTCAATGTTGACGCTCCGTCCAACTTCCATCATGATCACAAAAACTAGACCATTACAGCAGCTCGCGCTCGTTTTTTGGATCGAGGTGTTGAAGAGATGGTGGGCTCCACGCGGCTGTGAGCTGTCTTTGTAGGATGTTCTTTCGGAGGGCGTTCATGATGGTTCGGGTATGGTTTCGGCTTCTGCCGAGGTTGACAAACTGGTTTGTGGTTGCAAGTAGTCTTCATTCAACCAAGTATCGCCCTGCGAAAACCGATATTCCAGGCAACGAACAACTGGGCCGGGGCGGCACCAGACTCGCACGCCAGCACAGCGCGCGAAGCGGCCATGAAAGGCCCAACGCCCACCACGGATGTGAGTGGCAAGCCACCTAGGCTTTCGCCACATCGGATCGGCTTTGCGCTGCTCTTCTGCTGCTGATGTCAGAAACCTTGAGCAAGGTTCAATCCTTCTTCTGTCGGTCGCCACCAAGGGTACTGCTCACAGCTCACAGGGGAAGTCCGGGCTCCTGCTGCCCATTGCACTCTGAAGTCTTCAAATAAGTCCAACAATGCGAGCATCAAGCACTTCAAACTCTTCTTCCTCTGCCATCATCTTCCCTGTGTGGACCAAGGTGTGCACCTGCTGCTGCCCGTGACCACACAAGCCAGCATAGTCGGCATACGTTGCACTAATCCTCTGGCAATGGGACTTGTCGTCTTTAGGAGCAATTAGGGGTGTTCAAATCTTAGCGATTGACTGCTTCTTTCCCCAAAATGCCCCACAGCCTGGAAAACAAATCACCTTGAAAAACAGAAGCTGTTTCACGTCGTCCATGATCATGACGCTGCTTGCCCACGCATCCTCCGGCCCACTGGCACACTTTTTGGCGGCGCCTCTCAGGACTCAAGCGCGCAGCTGAGAAGCATGGTGTCAAAGAGGCTTTGCATCAGACGCAAGGCACCTGCACTGTGCGCAATAGCAGGTGCTTTGGCCTTCTCCATTGAACTCTTGAAACACCTCCTTAACGCCCGTGATGGCGGAGGCGCGCTGCCCGACGATTCGTTGCACCGCTGCCAGTGTGTGGCACGCCTGATAGAATGCGAGAGTTGATACTGCAATTCCCTGTCACTGTAACGCTTCAGGGAGACTCTTCCAGTAGCAACCAAGGACCTGGGCCCAAATAGGAGTTACTTGATCCCAAGCAAGATTTAGGCTAATATTCGCCCGAAATTTTTATCATTCGGAGAGCTGAAGTGATCTGGCTGGAAGCTCCTATCAACCAAAGAACTTTCTGGCGATCCGACCACCCATACACAACTGTCCAGAAGTAGGGGATCACCAGAATGGCTTTTGGTCAAAAGATGTTTCCGGAGAGATATTGAGATCTCACAAGAACTGGTGAGGCATGACTTGCGCGGGGCATCTGACGGTTGGCTAGGATGCATTTAGAATTTACAGATAATATGAAGCTAGCAAGTTCATCTTCGAGATCAATAGCTTGGCCAAAGCCGCTCAAGAGAGATACATCCCCCGTGCCATGTGGACAAGGAACGTCTTGAACTCTCGACGTCATCTGCATACTTCTGATCTATAGTCATCAACGGCCTTTGTCCATGGCAACAAGCAAACAGGAGGCCTGACACTGGCGAGAACCCTTTGCCAGTAATCTCAAACAAGTCGGCATCGACAGAAGACGTCCTGACTGAGATGCTCTCACGGTTGTCGTAATTCGTGGCAAGCATCTCTGCGCAGCACTGTGTCCGTTGACTGCACCCTGGCAAATCCAACAGTGTCACACCTTCCAGTACGCTTCAGCACTGCAGCACACACTAGGAAAGACATCAGCGCAAACCTTGTAATCGTGGCCTGAAGAATCAACTGTGCTACAGTTTGAAGTCCTTCTGCAGGCAAGCCGAATTCTACACAAAGCCAAGGTTCACAGTATGAGTTTCACGATCACCCCAATCCCTCAACATCGTGTCAACTGTTGCGCCTTAGAGAGATCAGTCATGGGGGATGACAAACATTATTAAGCAACAAAGGGGTGCGACTTTGTGCGTAACAAGGATTGATAGCTGCTGCGATCCTTCCCTGAAATACTGTAACTGAATCGTTGTTGCTTTCCCGTGGAAGACTGAAACGTGGGGCCGAACGGGCCGAACAACAGGTGAGCTCAGCAATTCAGCAACTCAGCAAAACTACCCAGCCAGACTGTGCGCTGTATGAACCGTGGCCATGACAAGAGTCTGACGCAACCAGAGTATAAATTCCCAAATCCGCCCTTGAAACCTGCTCAGTCTTCGTGGCTGGATAGTCACAGCCGTCTTGACGATCCTCTACAGCAGTCCCACGAGGTTTGCTCAATTGACACCCAAATCATGCTGGGAATTGGTAAATCATTGCAAATCCATGGGGCTTCTGCGGCTTCTGTCTGGCAACCTGTTTTGGGGCCAAATACAGAAAACCTCTGCGGATTCCAGGACAAAAGTGGATTCTGCAGCACGTAACCCTACCTTTGCAGCCCAGAGACACTCGCAAAGTTGGCCACCTTCAGCAAGTCCGCCACCAGTCCTTGATACTGGCACCACAGCCCCTACTCAGCCCTACTCATCCAAGCTTCTGATGACCTCCAAGCTTGAATACCTTTAGAGAATTGACACTATGACATGTAGAAGAGAACAGGGGATGATGTCACTTCTACTTTCGGTGTTCCTCTAAAATTGCGGAATGGTTCTGTCAAGGCCGGTCAGTCTCTACTTGGTCTGAGGGTTCACCTTGATTGTGGAAGACCCATGTGTCGAGACTCTGGAGGAGTCTGATCCTCCTGCGTTGACCCAACCGAAGTGGGCGAAAGGATTGCCCCCAGAGGAGCCAAAGGCTGCTGAAGGCTGTTATAGGGCCGAAATCCAAAGCAGAAGTGGACAGGTCTTCGCATCAAAGTTGGTCACAACTATCAGAATATTCAGCAAGGCCAACCCCTCTTGATTTGGTACTGGCCAAAAGTCTGAAGGTGTTCATGCAGGCTTTGATGTGAGCTTCTGGAGGAGCCATGCTTTAGCAAGAGCTCACTAAGCTCACACAGCTCCAATTAAAGCTGGTTTTGGGGATTCCTTGGGAGTTGGGCTTCTCTCATTCCCTGGCCACCCAGTTGCTGCTGCCCCGTGACCGGCAATGTTGGCCGTGCAGGCAGGTGTAAAGATTAGAAACTTGGTGCATTTTGAGACTGCACCAGCAAGGAAAGACCTCAAGGCATCAGGATGTCGGCTGGAAGGTTGGTTATCTGGGTTTCTATCCAAATCTAGGTGTCTACAACATACTTGCAGCCCCATTCCTAATCTTTCCTCCCCCACGTACCTACAAGGAGCCTTTCTCTTTCGATCTCCAATGTCCAACTCACTTACAGTACCCTCCCCCAGTGGCATTTCGCTGTCTGCAAATTGTATGGAACTTGGAAAGGATCCAATTGGGGAGTCCACACACTGCAATGTCTCCCACCACTTTGCATCGAAGTCGATGTAGAAGCTCCAAGCGGATACATGCGAGCTCCTTATTTACCAACCAGCCACAAAACCATGCGGACGGTGTCGGTCAAACCCTTTTGGAGCACTCCATGCTTCAAGCCTTCAATTGAGCACTTCGACCGAACTTCGACCTTTTGCCCCATGTACCCTGAAGTGCCTCAAAGACTCTGCCCCACGCCTTCCTCCAATCATTTTGCCCTTCTCTTCAGCTCAGAAGGTGGGGGGGCCGACTGAGTCACCCCACGCGGCCGCAGAGAAGGACGTCAAGGTTCCGGTCACCGCAGCCGAACAGGCCTCGTGACGGTGCCGGTGCGGGGGTCACCGCAGTCACCGGTCCGCTTCGGACGGAGAGTCCTTTTCTTAAATAAGACAAGTTGCTGTGCTTGCTAAATGTGTGACCTGGATCTACTTGCTCTCCGAACTTTTTGCGAAAAGTCGCGAAAAGTCGAAAAGTTGCGAAAAGTCGAAAAGTCGCGAAAAGTCGAAAAGTGCACGAAAAGGAAACGATGATAAAAAGAGTCACCCGCCAAAAGGTCCCGGGGTTTGCCAGGTCCTTTTGGCGGGTGTCTCTTTTTGAAGGTCATCGGGGCTGCGTGTTTTGACCTCCAGATCCTCTCTCTGTCTGTAGGAGCAAAAGCAACGGTTGGATCAATTCTGCTAGACTTTTGTTGAAGGGCACGGCATGTGACTGGTGTCCAAAAATCTCGAAAAATCAAAAAGTCTCGAAAAGTCGAACAGTCTCGCTGCGTGCTTTCGTTTCCTTTACCTTTCTGACTTTTTGACTTTTGCATTTTGCTTGGTGTCTTGCAAATAGATCGTCGCTAAAGGATTTAGCGAACTTTGCCAGCCAGTGCTTACTCAATTGAACAAGAAAGCACGCTTCTGTTTAAGCATGTTTTGTGTTTTTCTCAATATCTCTTTTGAGAGTTGACAACTGGATTGTTTTCTTGATGTTCTCGACAGAGAAGGCCCTCTCTGCCATCCAAGTCTCTGCATCCTTGGTGAAGCGGTCACAGGCGCCGTTGGCCAGGGCATCGACTTGAATACCCGCACGGCCGACGAAGAAAGCACCCTGGCGACCAACGCAAGATCAGTAAACGGTTTGAGCTACTACTTACCACTGCCAGATCAAGTTTACAAAGGCAGCGACTCCGACAAGAAATTCCGGGGGTACCAAGGATGCTTGCTTGATTCATGTTCGTTCCACTGGGCATATATTTATACTGTAACTGACTTTGAAATACCATGCAATACCCACTACACTGCACCATGCTGAGTCTGTGAGTCCAGCGAGCTCTTGTTTCAGGAACAGCGAATACACAATTTGTGCGTTGGCGAGCACGCAAAATCGTGGGATCCGTGGGATAGTTCGACGACATCCCAACATATCAACAGACAAAAAAGGACATGAATACTACTATACTATACTAGCAACTTGGGAGTAGGACAAGACTCAGAACAGCAGAAGACCGACCGTGGACCCACGGAACTGTTGGTCGAACACGTGATGAACACATCGCGGCGCTTGGCGCCTGATTTGCGTTCAAGATACAATTCGTCAAGCCTGGTGCGCCACCAAGGTGAGCCGGCGTTGGGAATCAGAAGACATGCTTTCCATGTTTTCCAGCAAACATCATCGGACGGAATACTGGCAGTGGAAGCCAGTAAACAAGAATTATTTGACCTTCTCCGCTGTTCCCTGGGCGAAGAACAAGAAAAGTCAAAAATAAGATGTTCCCTGTCTATCCAGCGCTCATTCCATGGTCATGTAGTATTCTGTCAACCAGGGCCACAGAAACATGCCTGTCTCGTCGTTGACGCTGACGGGATTGAAGATCGTGGCACCATTTTCAATCTCAAAGCACAGTGAGAATCAAGCCAACTTCAATGCAAGCGTTTGTTTCAATAATAGGGAACTGCAAGAATTCTCTGTTGGAAGGAGAAATAGACCAATGCACATGGATGGGGAGCTCATAATTCAGATACTCCAGTTTCATCAAAGGTCAGTAACGAATGATTCAAAAATCAACTTCACAAGTCCAGTCGACTGCATGTCCGGATGAAACCATGACTGACTGGAACGACGTCGACATAAACGCAAACTGGAGGACTTGCCCTGTTCTTTAGTCATGCCTACATGAGGATTGGAGGAGGACGAGTTTTGCAGTGAAGGACTAGTCGGACTTCCGAATTCGCTCCCAAAACTCCTACGAAGTATGGCAAGGGGACGAGGCAAGCCACTGAAGGTTGGGGGAAGTTTCTCGGGTCTCAAAGACCCACTTGCAGAGAATGTGCCACATGAGATCGAGTGAGATGGAGCGAATGCCAAAATTGAGAATCAATCAAATCATTCCAAGTGAGCCTTTTTCCCTTTAAAAGGGACGACTTTTTCCACAGAGAATGTTTGGAACCAATGGTCCGAAGGTCCAACATGGCAAACGTGGAGACCTGGATACAACGGCTGGTTACTTGGTCAATATACAAAGGATTGCCAGGATTGCCATCATTCCTGTTAGCATCAGAACCCTGCTGCAGTGGCCCTCTTGGGATTTTGACATGGCGAATCTCACCCCTGACGAACGCTTCTCAGGCCACCAAACGTTGGCACACGATTGAGATGCACCAGCCGCGTGAGCTGCCAATCCACCCCTTAGAACACGGATCAAAAGATTACACAGGGAATCCTCTTGTGCAGTGGCAGGAATCTGCCCCAATCAAATGTGTTGTTCGTTAAGCGGTTTCAGAGAGGCAGAGACACGTCTTGTACCATATAAGTTGCAAGTGCATGGTGTTGTACAGCCAACACTTTGATTGGATTTGTTGGTAGGGCAAAGGGGCAAACTCCGCCTACCGTTTTAGCTCCTTGTATATTAATATTGTTTTTCATAATTTATACCCATAGCTTACTTAGGATGCGCACAACAAACATCACCTGAAAGAAACAAAATACTTACACTAACACTCTAAACGTCAGGGTCTGGAACCATAGATTCCATGAAGCTTGGTTGCTCAGAATGTCAGCAGCCTATGAAAGGACTGCCAAGCTGCATGTCTCAGAAGACATCGTTCTGTCCCTGTCTTTGGTATATTATCATACACAGCAATATACACACAAGGAGAGTCTGAGCCAACCTGCGTGGGCTAAAGTTCCTTACGGCGCGTAGCTCATCTCCTGCCCCCCGCAATTGCGCCCAGTTACAATCCACTGAGAAGCGTCAGGATGGGATTTGCACACCCGGCTCTCCAGTTGTCGCCACTGGGACAGGTGATCGCCAACTGGGCAGGACATCAGTCCCCAAACACCAGGAGCACGGGCCAGTCCTTAAAGTTTCGTTAGACTTCAAGTCCGGGGAGTTTGGGCTTCGAGTTCAACGGTCGCTGGCAAAGAGGTCAACGCGGTGCACATTGGCCAACTGCGACCTCCTGCAAGTCCTCTGTGCTACCTACTATTTTGCCGCTCTAGCGATTTTTCCTGTATGCCACATGGTCGCACTCCCTTCTCCCAGCCCATTGAGGGCCTCTGAGAGAAAGGAGGCTGCGCCAGCGATGGTGGCCATCGCACCTCCAATGTTCGCAGTGCAGGCCTGCCATCGAACACATTCAGTTCAGCTCAGCCCTTCGGCATTTGTCCCTTTGGAATCATGATACCTAATTCCACTCCTGAATGGGACTAAAGCTCTTGCTGAAATGGCCTGGCCGACCATACCTGTGCGCTGATGCTGTGCACCTCTTAGAGATAGGATACTGCATTGAGCTGCATTAAGGGTCAGAGTCCGTTGCCCAAAAACCTCAAAATCGAAAGAAACGGCTACACTGTGCCTCGATCTTCCGCTCCACACCCTTGGAGCCGTTTGAGACAAATCGGCTGATGTTTCTAGAGAAATATCGAGAAGAAAAAAGGGTGTCTGGGTCCCCTTCTATTTTCTCCTGGACCGATTCCGAAGTATCCCAACTGCACACCCTATCACTGACTCATCATGTGCTGTCAAGCAACTCCGAAGCCGCAGGTTTGCACTCCAGCCGTAATAGCCATGCCCGCCTGAGCCGTCATTTTAGGGTTGGAATGGGCTGGATGAACATAAGTTCTTCCAAAAAAATAACTAGACCTAGAGAGTTGCTTTCCTTATGCGTACAAGATAGGCCCCACAAAAGAGGGTGGCTGGAGGCCTGTCGGCCTGGCCTATCATGACAGTATTATGTTGAAAGTCCGTTCACTGCTGATCAAAGCCCTGATTGGATGAATGTGAAAGGCTTCCCCTTCGGAAAAGACACCGGATGCCAAAGGGTTCAAGAATCAAAGAAGAAGACAGCGCTCTCAAACTAAGCTGCAACTTGCACTTTGAAACTCAACTTGTTCAGGCAAAAGATCAAGTGGAAGCAACAAGAGGGCAGCTGCTAACTTCAAGAACTTTCCACATTATCATTAGGCCAGCATAGACCCCACACAGTGTCAGCAATAATATGTTTAAGTGTCAATTATAGCCTCCAGCTGTTTGGGAACAGCACGAAAACAACAAATGTTTGAAAACAACAGTTCCTCATGCCCGAGTCACATGTGAAAAACGAAGGGATGTCATGAGGATAATTTTAAATTTGAAACACCGCATCACTGTTGCATTCATAGCTACTGGACAAGGCGATGGATAAGAAAAAGCGGCGGGGCCAAGCAGCGGACAAGGCCCAGACAAGGCTGTGGTAAAAGGGCCGCTTGTTCGGCCCGGCCAAGCAGGACACACGCGGCCAACAGAACAGACAAAGCCTGGACTGGACGATGACAACGTAAATTGTTTTGGGAACAAAAGGAGGACACAGGGTTTGCCAGCGTGGCCAAAGAAGAGCAGGAGGACAAGAAGAGGGCAACAGGAGGACAACACCCGGACACAAGGTTTAAGGGCGCGGCCAAAGACTGTGGCCAGCTCTTTTTTTCCTAAGAGAGAACCCCAACTGTAAACTGTTTGGGAAAAAAATAGTCTCAATTTCTCATGTGTACACAGTTTACAACATTTATAATGTATACTTTTTTGTGTGTGTGGTCTTCGTCTTCCTAGTCTAAGCCTTACCATGCCCGCGAGCTCCAGGTTCCCCTGCGGAGGCCAGCTGATGACCAGCCAGCAAAGCACTGAAGACGCACTGGGCAATCTCCGCCTTCCTGCCCTTGCCAACGTGATGGACCTGAGGTCCGAGTGCTTGGACCTAAAAGAGGACCAAAGATCGCTTAAGCTGCTTGGATCTTTTGTGCCTCAACAGTGTTTGTCCTCTAAAACCGTCGACCTGAAGCCTCTATGCCGTCTATGCCACTATGTAATTCCAGCCATGCAAGAATCATGCAAGGGCGACGCAGTCAAAAGGCTCCCCATTTCACAGGCCCGGACCACATGGCCGTCAATGACCGTGGTGAACTCGTTGTTGACTTTCTGGCCAAGGCATACCATGTGGGTGCGGGATGGTGTGGGGTGAAGAAGGATCCATACCCTGTACAGTAGTACTCCAGCTGTTCGTTTACGCCTCCCAAAACGTGGCCGGCTCGGCTTGCAATCAATCTGACATCTCGCAGAAATTGACTTTGCATCACATATGGACACAGCAGGAGCAAATGATCAAAATCTGGGTTTCCTGTTGGTTAAAACCATGAAGGGGGAAGTCAAGCTTGGGCCAGGGGTCTTGTAGGTGACAAATGCTAAAGGGATGCCAAAACAGAACAGATTTAGAGAAAGCCGTGAAGCCTCTTCCCCATCGTCGGCGCCTCTTTGATGTCTGCGATCTTCTTGGCCGTGTCGAGCCAGCTACTCATGCTTCGCAGTGGAGGCAATTTGGCCTCCAAGTTGTTGCCGTCAGATGGAAATGCAAACACTGCTGGACCAATGGGCCAGCTTTGTTCACAAACCAAACTAAGCAGTGCTCATAGTTCAATTCGATCAACTCTGGGATGCCGCTTGCTTCTTGAACATCCATCAGTGCAACAATCAGTCTAATGGGTTGGTACATTTCCACAAATGTTGGCAAGTTTCATCGGGGGTTTGCAAGTTTGCTCACAGAGAAAAGCAGGGTCTTGGGATCTCTTGTGTCTCTTGGTCTTCACGGTCCCTTGAGTCCCAAGAGATATCCCTGGACGGCCTCTACATGCGTCACGTTGCTGAACTCCACCTGATGGAGAGGATTCCCTGTTTGCGAATCCTGATGTGGAGGTGATTCAATTGAAACTAAAGGGACAACACTGCAAAGGTCAGCCTCTACCAGCATCTCTAGGTGCTTGAACTATGATCATGATGTTCCTTGCGTCTTTGGCACGCAAAGACCCTCTCAGCGGACCCAAACCAATCGGATTCTCGATCTGAGACAGCCTCTGCTGTGCTCACGAGTCTCAATGCCAGCAGGCCGATTCCTCAGACGACATCGCTTGGACTTGTCCACAACCGATTACTTTTGCGGAAAGGGCAGGTGGGTAGCCCACCCCAACGCCGCACTAGTCAAACTGCTTTAAGTTGAAACTCATGGAAATTGCACAAAGTCTTGCACCGCCTCAAGACAGCCCAAGACAGCTCACAACAACTTGAAGTGTCTGGTAGCAAAGGCCCCGTTGAGACCATCCCACATGCAATGCATATGAGAGTCCCCATTTGAGCAGCATCATGTTAGCAAAGCTCCGCAAAACAGCTCCAACTATGCGATCTGAGCCCAGAGCTGCAACCTGTTTCACTTTAGTCAAGGGTCCCATGCTTTCTGAACAAAGAATCCCTATATAAATCAAAGGCAGGATGGTGCGCGTGCATCACACAACACCATTTTGGTTGTACACGCTCAAAGCATCTCAAAACCATCGCTGTAGACTGTATACTCCTTGCACAACATGCATGCTGACCATCATGACCAAGCTTGCTGGCAGTCAGTATGGCATCGATGACATGATTAGGGACCATGCATCTCATGCCAGCTTGTGAGAAATGCCCATGAGGTAGGTGTCTAAGCGTCCTTCTGACTTGGAATATCTTTTAAACTTACGCTTGCACAGAAGTTGTTCTTGAAGGCTTGTGCAAGGTCAAGAACTGGACTCGGGGTACAGCATCACTGGAATGGGCATGCTAAGGCAGCAACCAAGTGGCTGAAGCCCTTTTGCCATGCTTACAGGCTGCTTGCAGGTCACAAAGATGGGAGGTACCTCTGTTTTCGAAAGGAAAGTCCTTCCTTCCACTTTCCCAACTCTTGCCCCTGCCACATTGAACCTCACCTCAAAGGCCATGGCTTCAGTTCGCCTGCGCAAGACAAACGCTTGTCATTCGATGTCTGTTTCAGAGTTGAACAATGCTGCATTAGGGCCTGATGCAACTCCGAGGAGCCAACTGTTATGAACAACTGCACGACATAACAGTCGCTTGGGTTGGGCGAGGCGGTCAGACCATTGGCCTCAGGTTCCCAGGAAGATTTGTTGAGAGGGTCTTACACGTCCTCGGGTTTGATGTTTGTTAGCCATGGTCAATTGAGCAACGCATGGGTTATATGTCCATGGTTTGTCACTTGCAGCTTGCAGTTTCAAGTACAGAACCCATAGTAACCCCGGATCCTTTGCTCCATCGCCAGCAGCTCTTTTTCGCATCCGCCAAACGCTGCAAGAGCGCCACAGCCTCAGCTGTGGTCGCAGAGGTGCGGAAGGAGTCCTTAGATAGACTCCACGTGGCGACGCGTGGAATGGGTGATTCACTTACAATGACTCCGTGCAAACGTGCAAACGAGTGCACCCGCGCATTCCGGGTTGCTGGTTCCATGTTGGGCATACCGGGTCTGTTGCCTGATCCACTAGGTGAGCCCATCCACTTCAGGCTTGATGGTGCGTTTGCTTGAAGAGGCTTGAAGCATGGGTGTTCACTCTTGCCTTTGCAGGGTCTTCGGCAATCAATCATTTTGCTAACAGCTGCTCATTGAAAACACATACAAGATGTCGTTGTCTCTGGGGTGACAACTCTAGCACATGAAGAAATGCAAGTCTCAAAATGAACCTCAAGCACAATAAAGAAATGTCTTCCTGCTGGAAGTCTTCTGAAGTCCTCCCAGGATTCCTCATCTCCGGTGGTCGGTCTTTGCAACTTCCGGCTCACTCAAATCTCCAAGAGTCTGACCCCAGTTGGCGAACTCGACCAGCACTGTGCCCTTCAGCTTGCAACCCCTCCAAAAGCCGTTGGAGCTTCACAGGCGCTCGCCGCGCACGCCGCGCCAGTTCGCTCAGCCGCAACGTCCAGGGGCGCGGCGGCGGCCAAAGGCTCTCAGCGCGGAGAGTTGCCAGTAGCGGCTGGAGGCCTGGACAAAGCATGGCAAGGTGTGGTCAGCCATTTAAACCGCAGCAGCCCAGGAAAGGTGGTGCAGGAAGAAAAAAGAATGCAAAAAAGGAAGAACTGGGATAGACTGCTCGCCTGCTTGCCATCCACATCCACAACGAAGTTGCACGATGGCGCAAAAGAAAGAGAAGAAGTGAAACGATTTGAAAGCCCAATGAATCATGATGATGTTGGCTACCTCCATCCCTCCAGAAACAAATTTGCGACTGCGGACTTCTTTGGATCGCCTCCCCAGTCCCCTCGTGCCTTGGAGCCCGTACTGTTCTGCATCTCGCTGCAGCTCCTCTAAGAAGTCCTCCTCAGATGGCAAAGAAGGAAGAATCTGGGCTTTTGCCTCTCAAGGTTGACGTTTCTGATGGTTGTAGGGTTGTAGTTGTTGTTAGGTTGCTTTGTGATGGTGAAGCTCGCATCCTCCAAGTTGTTACCTGGTTGGTTTCTTGATCCGTTTCGGGGCCGGGCAATTGTTTTTTGAAAGGCATCAATCTATATAAGAGTGGGTCAAAGTGTCACACAGAGCATGCAACTGGGAAAAAAGAGACAGCGGGCAGCGGGAAAGCCAGGGGTTCGAGAAAGGAGAGTGGAGAAGTACTCGGTGCAGAATCTAGCAAGTAACCTGCACGACCACCCACAATTGTCGGTTACACCCACGGACGTTTGACCTATACTAGGGGCTGATGACATCGGAATATGCTCAAATTATGACATAGGAATGTCCCTGAGGGTAGTCCTAAGTCATCAGCCAGTAGCAAACTGGGTGAACGCACCAAACTGAAGGATGACATAGGGTGTGTGGGCATTGTGCCAGCAAGTTTACCTTTAAAAAAACCTTAAAGAAAGTACCCGCCCAAGGTGAATACATGACCAGGAAATGCTCAATGACTTAGTCACGCGCCTTGTTTGTTTTATGTCATCTACGACTTGCCACATGCTATTTGGCTGACATAGTCCTATGTCATATGTGGTTTAATGTCCAAAACCTCTTGAAATCCAGAAATTTTAAAAAACATGAGACAACATAATTGTTCATGCCAGGGCCCTTTTCGCACGTTTGGCCTCATGACATAGGGTTTGTGGCATGTAGTACCTTTCCACATGACATAGGCTTCTGCTACTTCGACTATAGTTTCACAAGCCCTATGTCATTGGCCCCTAGTATAACATCTTGTCCGAACAAGGCCTGGCGCTCATTTGATCCACGCAACAAGCCCTATGATCACCCAAAAAGCATTGAGAAGGTCGGACATGCAAAGCCCACACTAAAAGATTCATAAAGATTCTATACACCTTGCGATTGAAAGAGACTGAACCTAACAAGAAGCTACTAGTAACAAAGGGCATCGCCACTAGGAGCAAGAAGCTACTAGTAGCTCCTGGCATTACTACTAGTAACAAGAAGCTACTAGGAGCAAAAGGCATCGCTACTAGGAGCAAGGACGCTACTAGTAGCTCCTGGCATTACTACTAGGAACAAGAAGCTACTAGTAACAAGTGCATCGCTTCTAGTAACAAGTGCCTTACTACTAGTAACAAGAAGCTACTAAGTCAACCCATCCCATACGCACGCTGGCGCGTATCGAACGTGCAACCCCATCACCACCCGTGCCAGAACCCGAGCGTCTGACTGCAGAGGGCCAACCCAGAGTGGCCCCCAAAAGGCCTTAGAAAGGCAGCTATTGGTTATAAGTAAAAGAACGAACTAGTCAACATGATTCAAAATGCCTAGCCTCGGAAAGCCCCTACCCCAAATGATCACTTGCATCGTAAGCCACATCCTTTTTGGGGGTTTCAATGCCTGGAGATTGAACTCTGTGGGTAAGTGTGGGTGCATGTCAACACAAAAAGACGAACCCTGGACATCGTGAATCCTTTCCTGGGAGAAATCTGCAATCTCTACGCAACAGGACTGACTTTCAATCTCCATGAATCAATCCCCCTCCAATGCCCCGAGCCGCCCAATGTCTTGGAGGTCATGGCAGCTGGACCCACTCGGTCCGCACCACTCCGATCGAGGCACCACTTCACCGGAGCACGCCTCGCAGTTGCGGCTGAAGCTCCTCGCGCCTGGGAGGCATGTGGTTAGGATGGTCCAAATGGATGGAGTTTAGCAGAACCATGCGGTTTGGATGCAGTAGCTTGGTTTGGTGAGCCCCATGTATCTTGGTCACCCTCCATGTCGCCTGGCTTTTCCATGATTCGACAAAGGTTAAAAAGATCGCCACGACCGGGAAGGTCGGAGAACACACCCCAGTCATAGGTACATTAATTACTTCCAGAGAGCAAAGCAGTCAGCTTAAGTTTTCTGAAAAAGCCGCAGCCAAGCTACCAAACAAGGCCTCAGCTTCTATTGGCCCTACAAAGCTGCCGCAAGCGCAAAGGCCCACGCACTGTGGAAGCAACGAGCTCTCTCCGTAGCGTCGCGTCACCCGGAACATCAGACGGTAAACGTCTCCTGGGAGATGCTTGAAGGACAAGCAGTGTTGGACCTCGTGCTAAAGCCTGCTATATGAATTGATTGATCTAGATAAAAATTAAAAAATAAAAATAAAACAACGAAATGCACACACAAGAATTGGTGACTGTTCGACTTCTCAAAAGCAAGCCCAAAAGAGGTACCGTGGCTGTTGTTGATTCTAAGCTGGCAACTCCTTCAAAAATGATAGACTTCAAAGCCAAACTGTCGATAAATTGACTATATAATGACTATAAATTGACTATCTGAGATTATCTGACAGATCCAAAGCACCACTGGCTCGGTAGAGCGTGAACATCGTCTCCGCCACGAGGTTGAGCCGGTCAGCCGTCTGTGCCACGTGCCACACCAGTGCGCGGCACATCTGGTCGTGGATGGTCTCAGCCGGTGGGCAGCGGCCCAAACAGCCCAAGGCCCGAAAGGAGCGAGAAGGCTTCCAGGAGGTCAATCCCGTGGCGGTGAGATACAAGAGGCCACCTGCAGCTTCAGAAAACGAAAAGAAGTGCTCGCAATTTTTGCAACACTTTGGTTTTGTGTGTTTTTTGTGGTTCTAGACTTTAGGTGAATGAGGATGGGTGGGGTCTTGCTCACCCCACACCTGGCCGTACAGCTTCGAGCGCATCACCAATGTGAGTCCAACACCCGAAGGCATCCACATCAACCACATCGAATTGTCGATGCGTGGCGCGGCAATAGCCTGAGTGCCACAAACACTTGGTGCGAAAGCTGAAAGCTATGCAATCCGACGCCTTTCCGGGTCAGAAACCACGAAGTCTTCAGATCGCATCGAACATTCCCTTGCATCGACATCAGTCTTCGGTTTCACACCAAGTCGCCCAACAAGGCTCTGGCCTCCCAGTGCGTCACACGCCACCCAACGGCCACCGACGCGGAGTCTTTGTCCGCCTGCCTGCAAGACCTCCAGCCAGGGTGCGCCCCTGCCTCGGAACGCTCCAATTCGCTGAGTACTTTTGGGATGTAAAAAAATACAACAGTACACTTTACATGTGTCAAAAAAGGGAAATCTTCAGAACCTGCATGCAATGAAAAATCTTGGTCTATGGACAGGTTCGTAAAGCGCGAACCAACCGTGCGCAGAGAACTCTCTGCCGCCTCAAAACAAGTAAAGAGTAACAAAAGCGCTGGAAACTGCGCCAAGATCCTCACAGCCATGCAGTGGAAGGCCCTCTTGCAGTCGCCAGGACCGGGCCGGGGCGGCCCACTCCGGCAGCAGGTCATCACAGCGGCCAACCCGTCCCGTTCGTCCCGTCGCACGCGTGAGGTTCACCACCACCGCTTGATGCACATCCTGGTTGGCCTCGTTGGCCCAAATGAAGTCGCAGCTGCCTCACCAGGAGCCCCTAGTAGCATCCTTGCTCCTAGTAGCGATGCCCTTTGCTCCTAGTAGCTTCTTGCTCCTAGTAGTAAGGCCAGGAGCCCCTCGTAGCGTCCTTGTTTCTAGTAGCGATGAGCTGCAAATTGCCGTAAACCCCAGTAGCCAACTTCATCGGAAATGATAAGGCCTAGACCTGTTCATGTATGTTACTTTCTCACAAAGGGCCCTGTCTGATAGGTTCTGCAGGCGATCTCTCGAAACAAACCCATTGGCTGACGGAGTACTCTTGCCAGAACCGCCTCAACCTCGCCGAAAAGGTACATCACCCACAAATGAAAACCCCTCCCAAGTCCCATATTCCTGAATCATGCTGCTTGGCCCTGTTGAGTGCGTTCTCGCCAAACTATCCATGAGACCACATGAGACCAAAAAGCATTACAGTAAGGAAAAACACCCGACCTTCCGCCAGATACCTGGCCGCCCGCAGGCCGCTCCCAGCAAAGAGCTCCAGTACCGAGGCGTAGCCACGGCGCGCGCGCAAGATGGCGACCTTGGATGGGGCAATCAGGGTCATCTGACCTCAGGAACTATAGAATCAAATGAAACACCCAAATATCTTTGCAAATGAAATGAATGTTCATATATCCCGTTGTACATGTGCTGGCTATGTCATTGTTGAGCCAGGCAAAACACCCTCACCATTTGATGACAAGTAGCAAAAAGATTGAACTCTTCTCAAGTTCCCATTCCTCTACTTGGCTTCCCCACTAGCATTAGTAACTAAGAGGTCCCAACAAGCAAATCTGAGGCGCTGCCAGCACGCCCAGGTCTCGTGCAGCCTTGGCCTCGGCTCGGAAGAAGGCCTCGGGTGGTAGCTCAAAGCTCACGGAGCCCTCCTGACGGTCCAAACTGGTCCAGCCAGTGCCTCACTGGTGAGTGGCCACACCTCGAAAGCGGAGTCTAAAGAAAATAGCCACCAGGAGCTGGAGCACTCTTCCTCTACTGGTCGGCTCACTGGTGAAACGCATAGGTCCGGTCCAAACAGCTTCGCCAGCGCATGAAATGCTTGCTGTCTTTCTGATGTGTGCAGCGCAGGGAAGTTCGGTCCTGCCGCCGCTGGTCCGGCTGCCACCGCTCTGCACCGGAACGTTGCTTCCATCGCCACCAGGCCCACGTGACGAGGAGAACAAAACCTCGATCATCTTGGCATGAGGTGCTCTCAGGCTACAGCAAACATCCTTCATCCAAGAGTTCCCCTTTTCCTCTCTCAACTGGAATTTGTACTTCTCTCAGTTTCCTCCCAGACCGCATTCCCAAACAAGCCTGCTGCATGTACATGAGCGATATGACAGCGCCAGGACATGCTCGGGCATGTGTCAAGCCAGAACACCAGCCATGAACACTTGTAAGTAGGTCATCTTTACAAGAATGCAATGCTGCAGCCCGAACCTAGCGCTTAGGTGTAAGCTGCTTGAGGCCTTGCTCTTTTGGTGACTAGTCCGTTCCAAGTCTCCTGCATATTGAAAACAACGTTCTGCCTATGTAGGGCCGATTGCTTCCTAATTTGGTTGAATCCAAACAAGCTGCAAGGCTTTGTCCATGATGCACCTGTCATTCAAATCCAGGGCTTCGGAGGTCGGCTATTGTGGCTGCGGCAACTGACTTTGTTGGAGTGTGGGGATCCCGGCACACCTGCTTCGTCCAAGCTAAACATCCACCTCTCTTCCTTGCTCTTTGGTAAGGCAACGATTCATGAATAAACTATATAAATACCTCTGAAACTCCCGTGCTTCGATGAAACCCATCCAATGATCTCGCCTCGTAGCCACCTGGTGCAACGCAGCAGCAAGGATCAAAAACATCTGTGTGAAGAAATCTGAACCAGTGGATGGTCGTGGAGGCTGTGGTGAAGGAATCAGTGTCTAGTAGCCATCACAACTGGAGCAGGCTTCGGTTTCCGTCACGTTGCATGTTGTGGCATTCTGCAAGAGTAGCTGAAGGAAGGTATTGTTGGTTGAGTAGAGAAGTAGCGAATGCAACAAACTCTTTTCATGTCCACATCTGAGTGCTCCGCATTCTCAGACCCTTCAAGGTGACCTTCAACCCACAACTTCGCTCGGCTCGACAAAAACAGCATGTGAAACCAGAAAAACATGGAAAGGATTGAAGCAAGCTGGCGAAAGAGCAGCAGGATGACAAAGAGATTGCAGCACTGACAAATGCATTTTTTCAGATCAGCATGCCAAATCATACCAACCTGTCAGCCCCAACAAAAAGTTCAATCCTCATTGAGTGTTTCAATGAATGCAGTGCTTCCGGCCTCTGCTTCAGTGCGGTGGCACACTTCATGAGCAAGGGCTCTGCAACATTGTGCTGTCAGATATCTTGTTATTGATCTTGTGCAAAAACTCACTGACAGGGGACCCTCTAGGTTTCTTTCGAGAAATGAACAAACTTTATATGGTTTCTTCAATGACGCACTCTTCTTGAGGCATGCTCTGACATCTTGCACTCAGCACAATATATTCTCCACACATTCCCGCATTTGATAGATGCACCTGTCCTGGTCCTACCACGGAATTTTGCAACGACAAGCGACCATCCCAGAAGCTGTGTCAAAACGGAGACCACAATAGGCTGCAAGGGCACGGCAAGACTGCAAGCCTGTTTGTGTGTGTGTGTCTCACCCTGTCTTTAAAGGTCACCAACATTTGTTTGCCAGCCAATGTACTCATGTCCGTTGTGCAGTTTCAACCAAGCAGGGGGCCAGGACTCCCTGGTGCGCGTCCTGGCCAACGAAGACCGGCGCCAGGGAGGTGCAAACGTACCTGCTTTAGTTAAACTGTTTCACCCTTTGGAATTGCTGTGAATCTAAGTATGGCAAAAGCTGACTACTGCGTTGGTTTTTTGCATTAAAGGGCTGTGTGTGTGTGTCCAGCCCTGTTCCGAAGGGTTACTTCACTCGCCTTTCCTCCCAAGTTCAAGCAGGGGGGCAGTGAATCTCATTCCATCCACTGCCCAACGAAGACGGTGGTTTGAGATTGTGAAGCGAGAAAGGACGCTTTCTCGTGCACCTGCTGAGTGAACCGTTGCTCAAGCTGTCTAATTTGATCGGTTTGTTTCATGGTCCTTCACGCTACCTTCCCCAAACCTTTTTCCTTCAGCCGCCTTCAGCTGCCGCGCGTTCATGAACTGCAGATGTGCACAAACCATTTTTT
>CAXAMN010009502.1:124685-234523 GCA_963970005.1 Durusdinium trenchii | reverse complement strand
CTAGTAGCTTCTTGTTCCTAGTAGCGATGCCAGGAGCCCCTAGTAGCGTCCTTGCTGCTAGTAGTACGGCCAGGAGCCCCTAGTAGCTTTTCTTTTTGAAACAATGCATCATAATCCAATATGGAAACCACATCGAGACCTGTAACACTGCAAACCGAAATCATGCGCCATTGTTGCACCTTCTTTGCACATTTGTTTATAGTACACTCACTGAGGGTTTGCCATGGTTTGCCGGTAACTGTAACCCTTAAGTATTGGACTGCACGACGGGGACACGCTTGATTAAGCCATAATAGGCGGCATGGGCATCACACCTTTCAAGCAAGCAAAACTATTATCTGCCATAGACATATTGTTTTGACACAAAAGGTCAGTCTGGTGCATCTCTTCTACACATGTTGTTACATCCGGATCATGATCCAACACGTTTCCCCAAATATTTGGCAGGCCTTGTACAATATCATTCATTCAATTTCGCATTGCTCTCGGTCATCCCACCCTGGTGTATTTTCAGAAACAGCTTGCGTATCCCGAGCAACGACACCTCAAGGCTGCTGTCGAAGGGATTGCTGAGGCTGGAGAGCAGCTCAAAAAGGCCCAAAATGATCCTTGGAATCAACACTCTCCGGTCTCCGCTAGCCAATGTAACCATCCAAAACCTAAGACCCCAAGACCATTGACCCATTGCCAAATGACGCCATGGACTTTTGATTGCTGACACCTGCTGATAACCAACGCTTTTGTTTTGCTTTGTCAATGTGCCCAAACACTTTTTGATTGCTGATGACAAGAGCTTTACGGAAACCATCAGGAGTGCTACTCTTCACAGACCCAGATCATCACACCACCTGATCATGCACATGAATGCTACTCGCGGCGGAACTGAAAAGAAACAATTGAGCGTGGCCTCATTCCGAAGTTGCAAAGCGCTGGCATCGTTTCCCCACTCTTTGCCACCAATGGACAGCAATGTGGCAGCATAGGCTGGCGGGGCCTTGGCAGTCACAGTTGTCTTGTATTAAGGTTTTTTGGTAGCAGTAAGCCCCAACACCTTGGGAGAGCTTGACTGATGGCTTGACTGATGTGTATCAGAGGCTTCTATACTTATGAGAGGATTTCTAGGCCTATTGAAGAACATAAAGCAACACATTGTGATGAGCAACGCATGGATCGCATTATGCATTCATCTATATACAGTAGACGTATAAAGAGAGATGCAACGTACTGCAAAATGCTGGCACCAGCCACAATCAGGGATAGAGGGTGCTCTGCTTGCCTAGATTATATTTATCAATTTCTGACCGTAGAGCAAGGTCCAACCAAGATCCAAGGAATACAAGGAATGGTGGTGTCGTCAAACCGTCAATCTGTTTGATTCAACTCGTGATCCAAAGTTAAAACAATATAAAGCTGGACCTTTGGGAGGCAACTCATGAGTAGCTGATGGGGCCCACATGATGCGACAATGACAAAGAACACAATATCTGTTACACCATTATCGTTGGGATACCTTTGGATGTCAACACAATTTTTGATTATTGTATGCATTGAATATATTGAAGGAATCTTGCGGCAATACAAAAAAGATAAGGACCCAGCAAACCTGAAGCTTTCAATACTACAAATCCCATGTCTGCATGGGTCAAGTAACTGGATCAAACATAGGGTCCGCCGCATGTATCAAATTCCCCATCAATTCGACTCGTTCATCAGCCGAAAACCACAGCTACGTGGCACGCTAGCTGGAGATCTCTGAGCCGACCGGCCATCCAGGAATCGCAAATGCCCATGCAAACCCCCAAGATGCAAGATACGAAGACCGTCAACACACCTTGGAA
The DNA here is from genome assembly GCA_963970005.1 of Durusdinium trenchii. Lineage (NCBI taxonomy): Eukaryota > Dinophyceae > Suessiales > Symbiodiniaceae > Durusdinium > Durusdinium trenchii. The sequence goes on along the minus strand of CAXAMN010009502.1, from coordinate 232,685 downwards.
GATCGACGGTGAACACCAGAACATAGTTTAAGCAATTCCCATGCGGACACTTAAACAGTGCATGTGGAGTTGCCCTGGTGGAGAGGTTCCTCAATTAAGTGGACTGTTACACACAAGAAACTTTGTGGGACCCTTTAATTCGCCGGTGGTTGTCTGGCCTCACTGCACCATGGTGACGTAGGATTCCTGACAAAAAATATCAAAACATGCCTTGGCAATACGGGTTATTTCCAACTCTGATTGACATAACATTCGATGCGACGCACGTACTGACGTACTGCACAGAACATGCCGCGACCGGAGGGTCCTCCAGGCTCCTTCCCACAGTCTGTTGTAAATCCGAAATGTCCGGCCTTTTGCGTCCTGCCCAGTGCAGTCCAGATGCTCAGCAAATGGATGTACTGGAAGGGTAGCATGGAGTTGGCGTTGTCCAGAAGCTGACAGTGAGGTGCGCCATGCGGGTCTGGGTAAAGCATGGTAAAGCATGGTATAGCTCTGATCATCACCCTCATGGATCTGATCTCGCGTCCCAGGTGTAGGGTTTACCAACATGGAGCTATGTTAACCAGCACCGAGGAACGTAAAACCCAACCCCCCATTCATTGTCCTTTTCCCAAGGTCTTCAGTGATCGGTCTGGGCACTTGTTCAGTTCCAGGAAACCGGTATTGTCTTCTTGAAGTTACCGGCCCCATCACCGAATGTATACTGACCATTGAGATGATTCCACGATGTTCAAAAAGGAACCAAATTAATATATAGTGCCAGCGCTTCTTCAAGGAAGCTTCCCCCGCCGCCTTTAGGGCAGTGGGGGAAGCTTCCTTGAAGAAGCGTGAGCTATCCTGCGTCCAGTTACTAGAAGCTAACTATATAGTCGCCCTTACTTGATTAAGCAGGCTACCACTTTCTCAGCAGCTGCCCCACTGGTCCCTTGGGTCACGAGCACAAAGATGAAAAGCGACGTCCCCACCTGCAGCTGATAGCTCTTGCATTTCATCAGTCTCTGCATCACCTCCCGAGTCATCGCAGGTGCCTTGGGGGTCCCCGCAAGCAGGTGTGGGACAAAGGAAACGCCAGCAGTAGTGGGCATTTAGCCCCTCCAGTGAATTTGTAGGGTCTTCCATTGCCTCCTGGTAACCAAACGTAGCCTGCGTCCTCAGAAGAACTCATCCTACTTGTTGAAAACACGGTTGAGTTTTTGAACTGTGTGTTCAGAAGGCTGAATTCAGAAGATAAACTCCGAAACATTGTGGGCTATTGTAGATATAGCCAAAACAATAATGGATGAACAGTGATGAACATGTTCAAAGGGTTGATGCACAGGCAGGCGGCAGGAGGTTGGCAGTTTCGAGGAATTTATTGTCAGTTGTGACTCACAACCGCCACAACACGAAAAGGCTGTGTTTGGTTTGCCATGACTTCCGCACTTCTAGTCGCTTCCCACATACCCCTTGCTGCTTCAGCGGGTACCAAGGGAGTCGGAAATTACACCACAAAGGAAGGCTGACCATGTCCTAGAGGTTGCCCAAGAATCAGACATTGAGAATGAATTAGGACCATAAACTGGCAAGAGTGGGACGCAACCGTGCCTAAATGTATGAACTAAACGAGTGTATCAACTAACGTCAAGCCCAGTCACAGTGTGTGAGTGCGTCGTCAGTCTGGAAAGGATCATGCACAGTATCGAAATGACTTCTTTTTCTCCTTTGTTTTCAGAGCGCTCCTACTGCTACCTAATTACAGTAAGTAAGGGCGACTAGTTAGCTTCTAGTCACTGGTCGCAGGATAGCTTACACTTCTTCAAGAAAGCTCCCCCGGCCGAAGCGCTTCCTTGACGAAGCGCTCGCACTATTGATTTGGTTCCCGCTGTGAGAATGGAACGTCAGGAAACGATTCAACAGACATCATTGCACTTGCCAGGTCGATTTCAATAGGATTGTCGGTATAAGTGGATTGTGGTTGTGTTCCATTTGTACCCAGAGAGACAAGCTGGTGGCTGCGTTATGCTGCGTTTTGGGTGTCCTAATTCCAAGTGATTCTGGAACGCCACACCCAATGAACTCCTGTGGGGCTCCTCATGAGCCGAGGCACAACATTGTTCTGTTGAAGCCCATGGAAGGTGCAGTCGGAGGCTGTGTGCATCATGACCAAGGTCCTGGACGATAAAAAGAACAAATCAGCTGTCCCCAATTTTGTTGATCGTCCTGAAGGCATCCGTTGGATGAAAGCACCTGTCTTGACCTATTCCCAAATTCAGGAGTCAAGTAAGCCTCACCTTTTGAATAACAGCTAATTAATAGAATCCACATATGCCCTCCTGCACAAGGTGCTGGAAGTGAACATGACATCTTGAAAGACTATTTACCCCTACGCAACTTGACCCGCTCCACTTCTGTATCTCTTTAACAGAGTAGTGCATGGTCATCAAACATCTTGTTCAAAACCTTCCCCCAACGCCGTCGCCAAAAGACAGGAACTACGATCGGATTTGCTCCCAGAGGCAGCGAGAACTTCATTCCCCAAAAGGACAAGTACCTTCAGGCAAACAAACACATTACTATGACTATAAAAACCCTCATGTCCGCTATCAGCAGAACACTACTGTAAGTGTTGCAACATCAGTGGCTGTAGGAAAAAAACACGCAAACATGCTTCAAATCAATTGCTCAGAAATGGACCCTGAAGTCACCGTTATAAAATTATTGGTGCAAAACACTGATTGCAAAAAGATACTCCAACCAAGGATCAAGTCATGCGCAAAATTCAAGCCATCGAACGCCACAAAAAAATACAAACACTAAATAGGAAAAACATGGAAACACATCCACCGAATCTCTTGAAGGTCTCCTCTGGCGCGTGCCGAGTTCTTCCAGGAAATCGGCCTCACCAGGCCTCAGGAAGGTTGGCTGTCGTTGGCTGCGTTGAAGCTGCTTCTTTAGCATCTGTATGATTCGACGTGCTCCCAAGAAATGACACTCGAATGAAATCCTCACAATCAAAAGCCAAAGTGATTGACATTGAATTTGAATAGCACCAAGGCTTGGCCTAACTTACAGATGTCACATTTTGAGCACAATGCACACCAACCAGATTTCATTTTAAATCTCAGACACCACTTCTTCAGACCAGATTGAAATGCATGTCCGCTGATAATGAACGCCAAGATTACTGCTGAAATATGAATTTCAGCCGGGCATCCATGGACACAACTATGCAAAGGACATGGCTGGAAATCAAACTTCAGCCATTCGAAGGTCAATCAATTTGATATGTGATATTTCTAGCCAATTCCTCCGCTTGCCGTTCGCACACACCTTTCCACCTATGTATGTCTTGAAGGCAATCAAATGCTAACGCCAGCCCAGCTCCTTCAGGTGGCTTAGCTCTGGGCCTCATCAATTCCAAATCCACCATCTTCCTGGCGCCGCACCATCAACGGGGTAGCCATTAAAGGACAAGATCCCAACCTCCAATCCTACACAGCCAAGTTGGTTGAGAATTCCTGCAAATTCTCCCATGGCAACAAAGAAGATGCCAGAAACCTGGGCTTTAACGGTCACCTTTCAGGAGCAGTTGGGTGAGACGATTCTCACGTTGGGTGCCCTGCACAACTCCATGTCACAGGCCAGCAGCACAAGATGTCTGATTGCCCCACGGTCTTACCCTTGCTGGCTTTCCTCGAACAATGGCGGCCAAAAGTGGACATGATTTCCAGCTAAAACAGATGGAATCTGATATCAACTGCTGCAAGGCCTTCAAGGCAAAGAAGTGACAAAGAGATGGACCAATTGACTCGACCCAATCTCGTGCATGTGACATATTTTGACACCAAAAACATGGTACAGTATGTATGCTCTAATCAGTTCCAATAGTTGGTGGGTTCTTCACAATCAGAAAAACATACATGCTGCCTTTCAACTATGTTTTCATTTGATTCGTGTTTGGTGGTACCCTCCCTTTCCGTGAGTTCCCCGCTTCACTTCGCATAGGACCAAGGCCATGGAACCCTCAGCAGGTCGTTCTGTTGGCGGATCTTGGGACCGAGCATGACATGTACAGAGACACCCTAGTAGCTTCTTGTTACTAGTAGTAAGGCCAGGAACTACTAGTAGCGATGCCCTTTGTTACTAGTAGCGTCCTTGCTACTACCTAAGACATCGATCGCTATATTACATGATTGAATGCTGGGACCTGCATTGACAGCCACAGTTCATACAAACACTGTGTTTGTGGATCATTACCTATATGAGTACTTGGCTTCCCTAAACAATCTTCATATACTGGCTACTCAAAGTGATTTGATGGACATATACAAACATAAACATAATCTGCTGACAGCCAAGCTTTTACAAACCACTAAGAAAAAAAACAAACCACATCTGACAAAACATGTAACCCCTTCTTTTCAGCTACCTGGTGTGCGTGCACACCATCTCAGCTGACCCGTGCAGCAATCAAACGAAGATCTAGTCTAGCAGCTGTCGAAGGAACCAGTCTAGATTGGATTCATTGCGTCATCAAGGTAACTCATGCAAGATTACCGACATGCATCAATGATGACTTATGATTACAAATGTATTTCCATAATATGTATAGAATGCCGGAAATGTTGTTGATCAATGCCAAATTCACATGAATTCACACAACGCGCGTGATGCTGGACAAGGGGCAACAACCCAGCGGCAGCCCAGGCGATCGAACCTCAGCGACAAACCCTGTAGAATGGCCAGCAGCCCCTAGTAGTTTCTTGTTACTGGTAGCTAGTAAGAATGCTCCTAGTAGCGATGCCAGGAGCCCCTAGTAGCGTCCTTGCTCCTAGTAGTAAGGCCAGGAACCCCTAGTGGTTTCATGTTCAACACAGAATTCTTTCGATGAACGACATCCCACATTGGCACGTGTTTGCAACTATTCGAGTAGGGCTGACTTCTGAATAGGTCACTAAGGGGCGGTTGGTGTTCGGCTCGCAGAAGAAGGCGTGCCTCAGCGCCCGAGAAGGCAAGTAGATCCGCACTTCCCACTAAGTCACAAAGTCTTAAAGCTAAAAGCTGCATGAGCCAGGGATTTCGAGAGAAAAGTAGAACAGCTAGGTCGAAACGTATAGAAGAGTAAATATCAAGCAAAGTAGAGATTTCTAGAGAAAAGTCGGGAAAGGCAAACCTGAGAAGGGAGGGGACGAAAGCCAGCCTGCACTATGGATGCATGAGTTTGACGAGGCTGCACCCCTGATGAACTCGTTGGCCGAACGGCCTGTTCAAGGTTACGTGTCCGCCCAAAGCAATCACAACGTGTCAGTTCCAGTACCGAAGTTTCCTGCATCTTGCATGACCCTTCTTCTTCCTCCTTTCCTTCTTCTTCGTTCTTTTACCCTTCTTCTTCTTCTTGCTTGTTCCTTCCTTATCCTTCCTTCTTCTTCACCCATGCCATTGCATCATTTCATGACAGCCCCGTTGATTGCATCACTTGCATCTACAACCTCCTCAAAACTTACTGAGTTCTGATTTTTGACCTTCCAAAACCATTCATTTTGCAACGCCCATCCCCCGAGGCCCCCAAATACTCACTTCGTTCGCTATTCAGACCTTCAGTCTAGCCTACGGCTGGCTTTCGTAAGAATTCAAAGAGAACATGTTGACAAGTAGAGAGTCCTAGACAAAAGTACAGAGTTCTACAAACACCAGTTCTACATCACACTATGTACACTGTACACTGTACACCCACATTGGGATGAGTCATGAAACACCACCAAACTACACTTCACCACACAACAAATCACCACATCACAAATGACTACACCATAATATACACTTCAACGCATCCCAAATCAGCACCCATGAATTCACTGAACCACAAAGAATAATGACATTCCACACTGTCGTGGAAGTCACCAAACGAACAAATGCATTAACAAAGGAAGGTAAGGCTCCTTTAAACAACCATTTTCCTCGTTTGTTCATCTTTGTTCCTGAATATGTTAGAACTTTCTTCTAAAATTTTAGGATGGTTGAGTCTTCTGCCCCGCGGCCCTGCAAAGACACCTTCAAATACAAGCCTTCACACTGGATCCCAGTCTTGTCTTATGAGAAGTACTGCCCTGCAGGTGCTCAAGGACTAAAGGATCAGAGTAAAACGCATAATGTGTGACACATAATACACATGCATCATCATACATCAAATGAGGATTGTGCCTCAAAGGCGAAGTCGTAGATGCTGTCCATCATCTTCCTGTGGGAACGCAGTACCCTCACATCTGACAACCGCCACAGGCGAGGACGGGGCACCTTGAGGATGATTTACTTGTCAAAAGTATTTACCTACTATATTCTACTATACCATCCTATACCTATATGTTTGAGATGACAGTCTTCTCGTGCTGTCTTGAAACTGCAACTTGTCACACAGAGCGCTCTAGGCGCTACCAGAGCGCTCTGTAGTCTAGGGCATCACTGGAAGCACAAGGGGCCACGGCCTTTTGGTCTTGGCTGCTAGGCCACCTAGAATGTTAGATGTTGAGACCCATACGGGAGTAGCTGATTCCATTGGCAGAGTACAAACCGAATCCAAGATATCCAAGCAGCTGAAGCAATCGATATTTACCTGGCAAAATATGTACATATACTATCATACGTATACTTATATTTCAGAGTGGGAATAATAACATATCTCGTTCTCGTCGCCACAAACGCACGAGGAAATACACCAGGTTTGTGACGGATTGAGATGGTCTGTTTGTTGATCCACAGATGTTCCACCCAATGATCCTGCCATTCTTGGTCCCGCCCATGCAGTCCAGACCAGGTCGCCAAGGAAGAGGTATCTGCAGTAGGCCCTAGGTCGCCAAATATGCCCCAGAAATCGGTAGGTTTGGAGTGAGTTAGCCCCAAAGCTCACCATTGAAGACCGATTCACCACGTGATTGCACTGTAGAGTAGTTCTGCACTCTTCTACATTGACATGGTTCTACGAGATAGAAGTCGTATCAGGTGGTATTGATAGGCCCCAACACACCAAAAAAGACTAGATGCTAAAATCTGGAATGAATTTATTTCCTCCCTAACACGCAAATTTGACTCTGATGCAGTAGCCGGCGTTGGGGCAATAAGGTTTGTATGTTGTGCTTTAACAATCAAGGGCTCCAAGTGCTCCTGGTGGGTGTCGACCTACATGGACAGTGAACTCACATCCACACGTGGTGTCTTCATGCAAGTTGACTCATTTTGACAAGGCTTGTTGGGGTAGACCTGAAAACTGCCCACCCCACCTCCAACATAACTACAAGTAATTAAGTGACTAGTAACAAGAAACTACTAAGGGCTCCTGGCCGTACTACTAACTAGGAACAAGGCCGTTACTAGGGGCTCCTGGGCAAGAAAACACACTGACTGTGACCACACATCTCTCAAACAGCCCGTGGCCCCAATCACCGAGCTCCACACTGATGCACCGCAAAGCAAAGCGCACAAGACCTGCGATGTCGAGCAGAAACCCGCAGAAACCTCTCTGGGGGCAGAGTTGTGACGGGTAGATCGACTAGTCCGGCTGCTGGTGGTGTCAAATGCCTGGCATTTTCTGCAGCTAGGCCCAGGCCACTCTCAAAAGACTGTAGAACGCTTCAGATGGTGACCTCCCAGTAACAAAGGTCTCTTGCATTGACGAACCTTGGTTAGAGCCGGATTCGGAAACTAATCGGTCGGATTCTGAAACTAGGGTTCTGAAACTGGGATTCTGAAACTAGGGTTCTGAAACTTGGGTTCTGAAACTGGTATTCCGAAACTGGGGTTCTGAAACTAGGATTCTGAAACTGGGGTTCCGAATCTAGGATTGTGAAACTGGGATTCTGAAACTGGAAAGTCAGATTCTGCAACTGACATTAACATTCTGAAACTGGTATTCTGCAACTGGTGATCTCCACATTCTCCACATCATGCGACAGCGTGTGCCTGTGACTTCATCTTCGAAGCGCATCCAAACCAACGTCATTAGCCCCCCACCCAACCCCCCCACCCCCCCAACCCCCCTTTGTCCCCATCGTGTGATCTCGACATCACGCCAACTCCCTCATCATTCACAAAAGTTGTGGAATCCTAGTGATGGAATCCACAATTTTGCGGAATCCTAGTTGCGCAACACCAGTTGCGGAATCCCAGTTGCAGAATCCTAGTTGCGGAATCCTAGTTGCGGAATCCTGACAGTTGCGGAATCCTAGTTGCGGAATCCTAGTTGCGGAATCCCAGTTGCGGAATCCTAGTTTCAGAATCCTAGTTGCGGAATCCCAGTTGCGGAATCCGACCAAATAGTTGTGGAATCCTAGTTGTGGAATCCTGCGCAGTTGCGGAACTCGACTTTATCCGACGAACCTTCTTGAGTGGCTGTTAAGATCTGTTAAGGAACGCACCGCTGTGTACAATACATTCGGAGAGGGATCAGCATTGTGCATTTGATGGTAAAAACATGACTCAAACACACCATGACACACCCTTCTCACCCCAGCATGCAAGTTTACACGGTAAACCAAGGACGATGCCAGTCAGATGTCAGAAATCGACGTGTCCCCTGGGCCACTTGGGATCTTGTCTCATCAAACTCGAACATGAAACACGTGCACGCATAATCACGCATATATTTTTGCCAGCAATAAGAAAAACACATAGAACATGATTGTAGGATGCTGTCGGTCATCGCTGTTCTCCCCATCATCGGTCATCTGTGGATCCACACATCAAGATGAACATGAGCTCTACGTCGGACCACTCCAGCTCCAAGGTGCTGAGCCTGACAGCACCGAAGACGTGTTTGTTTGAGCCAACTAAGACGTGAAGGGAGCACCTTACGAGCAGAATAAAAAGCACATCTGGTCTCTAATTCGCCGCAATCTTGGCCAAGAAAACCACATAACTCTTGCCTTCAGGACAAGAACTCACAAAACACGGCATCAAACTGCAACGGCATCAACCATCAACCATGATCTGTAATTCAGGAGGCAGTATTCCCCAAAGGTTTGCATCTGGACAGTTCTGGCTTGTGCCTAGGCAAATGCATGAATTGGTTGAGCTGTAGTGACAGGCCTGCCTCCAACCAGTGTCCTTCTGGCCCATATAGCCATTGTTGTAGTAGGCAAAGGTCTCAAGATGCTGGCTATTGACGGCTATTGCGGTGCTTCAATTGCCCAAATGTGGCCGAAATAATGTTGTTTTCGGCTGACTGGCCAATAAGGTGAGCATGAGGAACTATTTCGGTCAAGGTTGAAGACAAGAACGATGGATGTCAGGGAGATCATTCAAAAGGAGAACGTAAAGTCCATGAAGTCAACGAGTCTGAGGTAAGCAACAGGAAAGTTTCTGAGATGGAGTCAAGCACGAAGAGGTGGATTCATTAGACGACTAAGTTTGGATGCAGGCTACCTATATGTTTGACCTGGAGAGGGGTGCAAATAGGTTTGTTTTAGAGGAAACATGAGGAAGCATATTTTTGGTGCAACCAATTTGGGCAATGCCCGCACTAGTCCGGGCTTTTGCGGTGTTCATAACAAGCAAACAACGACTGAAACAGTTGGTCTTGGCCTTGGCCCGGGCCTGGATTGTCTGGCGAGCTCTTGTTCAGGGTGCAGGGTGACTTGCTTGAGGATCAAGTGTTTGTCAGTCATGCAGTCATGCATAATTGCACAATAAGATCCAGGTCTTCAAGTTTTGACTCTCTGCAAAGCTGCGAAGGAGTCAAAAAGCAAAAACGATGAAATGTGCTGAGGGCAAGACAAAGCAGTGGATGCACAAGAGCAACCAAAAGTCCTTCTGCAGGAGCACCTAGCCAATGATGTCCACATGAAGTTTCACATGATGTCGACACTGTCACACGGCCCAGACAAGAAAAGAACACACAGAACTACGTAGAAAGTCTGCGCTCAAAAAGAAGAAGAGCCAGTTCCAATCAAGAATTTGTTCCGTAAAGCCTGCCTGTGAGCATATTCTCATGGTTCCGTATGTTGCCAGTTCGCCGCGGTCCCAAGCATGTTCAACCGTGTTCAGCCCCTGGGATATAATCACACCCTGAGGCAGGCTCCACCTCTGTTGTTCAAAACATAGCAACAACAAAGGTCCTTCCCAAGAGTTACAAAGGGCATCGCTACTAGGAGCAAGGACGCTACTAGGGGCTCCTGGCTGAGAAGCTACCAGTAACCAGAAGCTACTAGGGGCTCCTGGCATCGCTACTAGGAACAAAACACTCGCCTTAGGCATTTCAAACACGTCAGGCTGATCGCATGGCACCTTTGGAGCGACAGAGCGGCCGAGCCTCAACCTTGGCCCAATCAGAGTGGCCGTTGGTAGGGCCAGCCAAACGAAACCTTTCCATGCCATGTCTCAGATTTAATGAATTGAAACTTGAAGAGCGTCTTGCAAATTCAATTAAGCAAATTTGACCTGGAGTGAGCCAAAATGTCATCTCAAAAGTGAAAAGGAGCCTGAGGGTGCCTGATGTTGAGTACTGAGTACCTTCAGAGCTTCAACTTTCACTTGCTATTCCGTCATGTAGAGAACGGTAACACATCATTAACCTAGTTTCTTTTCCGTCGCACCTCTAAGGGTCTGACATGGTCACGCAATAGGAGCTTCGAGGGTCATAGTTGTGACCTTGCAGTGAGGTTGGTTCTCCCTAGTGCTCAGTCGTGATCTTCAACATGTTGACAGTCCTGAAAGGGCAAACCGACCTGAAGCTACAACCAGCTCAGGAGATTCAGCACATAGGCCGTCAAAAGCGGTAGGCCGCACACAGGCCACAACACAGTTATATATATATATAAATTGTTTCTTCCATCTATATATAGATCTGGGGTTCACTACGACAACATGTATATAAACAACACATATTTCACATGTTTTACAGTTATACAATACCAAACATCAAACACATTTATACACTGTATTCGACCAGCTCAAGTCACAATGATCCTCTTCACGACTTGTGGGAGGAACTAGGAACAAGAAGCTACCAGTCTACCAGGGGCTCCTGGCCTTACTACTAGGAGCAAGGGCCTAGCGGCTCCTGGCATCGCTACTAGGAGACCCGAATGAAGTATTCGAGTCACGTCACCCTGAGTCACCTCACGCCATGCAGCCGAGCCGCTCCCAGTGACTCCAGGCACGGCGCCCAGGCCTACACAGCGGTGGACATCCCACAGGTCCCATAAGCAACCAAGAAAAATATTTGCTCCTAGTACGAGTAGCGTCCTTGTTCCTAGTAGTAAGGCCAGGAGCTACTAATAGCGTCCTTGCTCCTAGTAGCGATGCCCTTTGCTCCTGTTTGGCTTTTGCATGATACATGCACAACACTCAAAACTCACAAGGATCCCTTTGATGGATGCTCGCATACCCTCACCGGCCCAAGACAGCGACCACCTCGCCACCCTGCCTGACAGGCTCTGTGTAAAACTCATGGCATCACGGATCTTGACGTTTCATGGGAGATGTCGCAAACGCTTCGCTGAGCTGAAGGAATAGTAACCCGTCCTGCTTGGGAGTCTATGTATGTCTATGCCTATCTATGTTTGCTCACTGACTGCATCTGACTGCATACAACTGTCGTTGCGAAGCTACTGAGCGGCTACTGCCCTTAAACTGCCTTCCTCCTTGTGCCTTCCTCCTTGTTTGCGATGCGGGGGGGTTGGCCATGGCTCATGTCAACTGGAAAGCCCAAAGTTGCCAATACTTCCGTTTCCGGTTCAACACCACCCACAAAGAAACACAAGCACAAACCTGAGCTGATCTTTTTACGGCCAGTCCAGCCTGAAACATTTCCTGCCAACCAATTGAACAGTTCCCAAACACGTCATATATATATATATATATGTATGTCTAACATGGTATGGCAAAAACTACTGACAATATCAATGTGACCAGCTCTTTGTTGGCCTGCTTGTTTCCATGACGCCAGTGTCACAAGTTTAGTTGTGCCTCACACTACACATGCAGGTCAAAGCCCAAAGGTCTAAACCATTTACATACACCTGTACATCCTTGGACTAGTCCTTTTTGTAGAGCATCACTTAAACCGAAACAGTGTTTTGAGCAGATCGAGGTTCTCGTTATGCTATAGAGTAGAAGAGAATATAATTCCCGTGATGTGCTACATAATGTGTTTCGTCCGGAACTTTATTTATAATTGAAGCTAAATGGAGGTTTTCCGGAGTGAGACTTTCTTCAATTCCAGGATATTTGTAGGGCTTGTCTGACCGACAAACTGTTGAATCTTGAGAATTGTCACCGGATCACCAATCCTTTTTGCTGAAGGACACAACACTGCAAAGTCCCACAGCCAAAGCCAAAACTAGCATTCTGGAACTATGATAAAAGTCTCTCAGTAGGCTCGTCCTAAGGCTTCTAAGGCTTCTGCTTCATATTGTTCCAAGTGGAGAGGCAGAGAAACCAACACCCTAAGATCTGTTAGGTGGAAGCCCTTCATTCGACTCCACAGCCGAGGTTGAAGGAAAAACAGGACTCTCCAATCGGACGGAGTTAACTGAGTGAATCTGCCAAACGAAAACATATACTGTATAATTAGATTGGTTGCTAGATCTATGATGATCTACTATGAATGTCACATACTTTGACGAACACTTCCTGCAAGCATCAGTGGCAAACGTAAGGTGGCTTGAAACGGGAATTCCAAACTAGTAGCGTATCAGGTGAAAAAAAGGACACACTTCCGAATACATGAGGGCAACTGGGCTGGACAACTAGTAGTGAATAAACCGTAAAATAAACCCACTATGGAAAAATGATGAAAAATGTGTGTGTGTGTGTGTTGTGTGGTGTGTGATGAAGAAGTATGTGATGACTTGTCAGGTAATGAAGAGTGATGTCAGAATGCATCACACGGCGCATGGTTAGGCCTCACCGAAAAGGACATGCAACAAACACTGAAAGAAGCAGTGTGGCGGTGGGAAGCCCATCAAGTTGGACCGGGAGAAGCGTGCTGACGCATGTGTAAGTACACGACACAAAGCCTCACGTATGCAGCACCCAGCGCTCTGAAAAGAGATGTGTGCAAAAGAACTTAGACTAAGATAAAGTAATATTAAATGATCAAACGGCTATCCAACAGCGCTTTCGAGGTGGCTTCGTGTAGGCCTGTAAGCTGACGGAACTCACGGCCGATCTCATGTTTTGCTCACAGAGTATGAACTTGACTGGAAGATCAAGAATGTTTGGAATGTCCGGAAGAAAACAGTGGTGTTTTTCTTGTGAAACCACACGACCCCCCTGGAGCATGCACGCGTTCTTGTTCCACAGGCTCATCCGCGGTGATCCAACCTTTGCATCTTCTGGCTTGCACATGGTCACCAGTCCTGATACCTACATATATGACCTTTATTTACATTTGATAAATGCCTATAAATACATGCATGGCTAGCCCGACTCAGGCGTTCTCTGAGTCAGCTGCGCACCTCATGGCAAGCTGCGCTTTGGGCACTAACCGGGTGTCATTTCCTCTCTTGGGATTTCCTCTCTTGAGATCTCTTGGGAGCATGGATGGTGACACCTTTCAAACAGACTGTCAATGAATAGAGGGGAATAAAATTGTTATTTTTGTCAGAAACAAGACCTCAGTTGAAAGATGCTGAAAGCTGGTGCAGCAAGACCTCAAAGGTCCAGTGAGTGGCAGATTTTAGGGCATGATCGTCTGATGAGTTCACAAGTTGTGAAGTGGAGCGCGAACTAATTATGGCGAACCAAGGCCAACCAACAGCTTGTCAGCTTGTAGTAAGGGTGGCTAGGACATTGCATAGTGGGCCTTACCCGCATCAACTCCCAGCCCGGTCAACATTACTGCAATTGCAATGGGGAAACGCAGGAAATCAATGACCTGCAGCGAAGGGAGGGCGCAGTGAGCTGTGTTTATGCTTGCATCAGAATGTACAAGAATGGGAAAATCACACTATTAGAGGACAACATGGGCAGTCATTGACTGAAGCAGCATGTGCAGAACTAACATCACATGTGCAGCAGCAAACCAAAGACTTCTTTTGCAAATGGAGAGAAACTAGTCAAGATCCAGGTTGGGATGCATCGTCCAGAAAATACTACTGTCAATGTTCGACCATCCAAGAGACGAGAGGACAATGTCACGGCAACACAGCACCCAAATCAACCAAATGACCAAGTCTATATTGTCCCCTTTATCGACTCTGAGTACAGTACCATATGCCCAAGGTGTATGACACAATTTTCCGACAAGCACTGCTGCAATATAGTGCAATTTACAAATTGAAGTATCGCTTATATATATATATAAACAAATGGATTATATATATATATATAAACAAATGGATGTGGCTCAAGATTCTTTTGGAGTGCCACACGGCACTTCATCATACTTCTGGCCTGACATCAGCTGTTGTATCAAGTAAGTAGACGATGTGCTAGTGACAAAGTCCCTAGCCTGGTGTTGTAAGCTTCTTCGCTTGCAGGCTGTTTCCAGAGTACATAGCAAATGCCTGGACAGGGACGGTGCCATGAATTCCGTGAAGCATAGTTCACATCTGCACGCATTTTTGGGGGCGCAATACCCAAGCGCATCTGATATAGAATGGAATTTCTGACACATCCTTCATGATTTGGCATAGGCAAAAGCTACTAAACATGCTTGACATGGGCTCACTCCAGCGCTTCACTAACATGCACCCGAGAAATATGAGAAATCGCAGCCCGCACGACGTCGCGGTCTTTTCATCGCGTAGTCTTCGTCCTCGGTCGATGGAGCATCCAAATCGATCCAGTGAACGGACCTCAGATTCGACAAACATCTACTGGACTGGACGGACCAATTATTCCCTTTGGTCGCTCAGGTCGCTCTGGTCTAGTAAAACAGAGTAGTCGGTCGCTTGAACTGGAAGCACGTGTTTTTTCTCCAAAACCTCCAACAAAGCCATGGGATCCTGTCTGACTAGGTCGCATTCACATGAAACCTGCTGAGCAAACAGGGGTCAGTCATCCGGAGACAACGTTCAGCCGTGTCTTCTGTGTGAACCTGACACTCTGCACACATTTCTGGCCAGGCACATCTGCAGAACAAGTCGAGCTCGATGTTGCACCTTAGATGGATCTGAATGAAAGCACGGATTCCTCTTGTTCCAACATTTGCAATGGTCCAAATTCAAACCAAACAAAGGTCACAAGCGTCGCCACCACCCGATATTCTAAGTAAGTAAGCGTTCTCACAACCAGGGCTACTTCAACACCCATTTTACGGATATTTCAATTCATTCTCCCGCTGGGTCAAACATGATCCAACCACGCGATTCTTCGCCTGCACTCGCTAGTTTCCCTTCCTGCAGGGACCATCCGCCGCTTATGGGAAGGTGCTCCTGCACAAACGATGCTGGCTTCCGACGAAGCGGAACAACCTGCAAAAGAGTTCAATAGAACGTTGCTTTTAGGTTGGAGGCCATCGTTATTAGGTTGGAGGCCATTGCTATCTGGTTCGAATCCACAGGTTTGACCCCTCAAGAGCAGTAAAAAGGGCTTCAGTTTTGACGACAGCAGTCCTGGTGATCCCAACTGCATCCCAAAGTCCGCTGCCGCACACTTTGTCCAGCTCCGTGTTGTTGGCTTGGATCCTGGGGTTTGATGTTTTGGATTTATTTGTTTCCTTGCACGAGTCGGGATGCATTCCTTCCCTAAGTTAACTTCCATATGATGAAGATCCCTCAAAATGTTCATGTTAATTTGTGCGTTTGTGTGCAAATGCGGTGAGTGTACGAAAAGCGCGTCTTGACAGGGACCGGAGCTCTGCAGCTGCCAAGGCGCTTGCCAAACTTGGTGTCTGGATCACATGCAAGATAGATCGCAGTGAAAGAGTTCCTAAGTTTGCCAAAGGGAGGGTTGGTCCCTCCCAAAAGAAAACGAGGAAGGTGACGCACCACCTGGAAAGTAGACAACCCGAACTGTGTTGTCAGGCTTCATCTGAAGTATCTGCCATCATAAACTCTCAAGACTCTAGACTCTTCATGTTCTTCGTCAGAACTTGTACGGGAAGTTGTTCCAATACGTAAGTAAAAACGATGTTCTCTGGCCACACTATGGAGGTGCAGAATCATTTGAGTTCTGCTGACGTGTGGCTCAGGCCACCTAAAGACCTGCCTTTTAGAAAACGGCAGTCCCTTGTGGTTTGATGTATGGCTTATTTCCGCATCCGGATGAAAAATGACGAAGCAACTCTAAAACAGTCAAGTGACTGCAGGGGTTGATACCCTGGATTCCACACCAAATGGACTCTTCAGTCCATTGGACTCCAGGCCACCATCACGGTCGGAACTCGCCCGCCCCATGAGTAATCCGAGCGGCTCATCAATCTCCTTGGTGGCTGGCTTCACCTGGCTTTTGATCTGGCACACCATGACAAGGATTCTGCCCTGTCTGGAGAATCGTGGAGGATTATTTAAAAAGCGAGGAGTAAGGACAACCACAAAAAAGAAACTTCCGTGATTCATTCAAACATGGGTTTAAAAAGTGTTTTGCCAACCTTAGATTATGACAAGAAGGCAAAGCACAACGAAACACCACAAATGGAAAACTTGACACTACGACACTGCGTGGTAACTGCTGACTAGTTTGGTGCACGTCTGACAAAAGGCATAAGCACGTACTTGTGGCGCAAGGGACGTGACTACGATCATTGTACACACAAATATATATGTATATCTGTATGCCATCTACTTTCAGCTTGAACCAAAGAAATTGACAATGCAAACCAATTGGCCTCCCTTACTTTGGACCTGCGTTCCATGGGCTCTACATGGCTCTACGAGCTTTTCGCATTCTTTGGGTCTCAGGATTCAAGTGGCAAACTTCGTGTTCACCGAAGCACAATCAGAACTCTGTGCCTTCTGGTAGGTCTCATCGTCAAAGGCATGGAGTTCCATGAAGACATTCACCTCAAAACGAATCCGCACCTGGATTGATAACAACATGGTAGCTGCTCAGTGAGTGCAATAATCGGCTACAATGGGCTACATTGGGTCAGGATGCTATCAGATTTGTTGGGTGGAGATGTTCGACAAATCAGGAACGTTTTAAGTTTGGAACCCTGTCTTGTCATACACATGTACATACAGTACTATCAAGCAAAGCTCTGCTTGTGAAGGTTGCGAGCGGTCCTAGAAACAGTTGTACCACATTCAGTTTAGTAAGCCGTCAAACATGTTCAAAAGACAAGATTTCACAAGTTCAATCAAAAAAAACACAACACCTTTCCACGCATTGGCATCAAATCAGGAAAGGGTGTCTGGCTGTTCGTTCCCTCAATGTCGGTCTAAGTCTAAGTGTAGCTTCTTGTTACTACTAGCGTGGCACTTGTTACTACTAGCGTGGCACTTGTTACTACTAGCGTGGCACTTGTTACTGCATTCCTCACATTGCTTTCAAGTCATGAGTTGTGGCACATTGCCGACATGTGGCAGCTTAAACCTGGCAAGAATCAACACCTACAACCTGCCGCGGGACCATGAGGTTGTAGTTCTTATAGGCAGTCTTGAGGAGCGGATTCGTCTTGATGATGTTCCATGGCTCACCTCCACTGCCACCGCCTTCACCTGCACGGGTGCCCCGCTGTTGCTGCTTGAGGAGTATTGATGCGATTCTGCCATCCAGTCCAAGGCAATGTCACTCATTCCCCAGTGAGTCGTTCCACTGACTGAGAATAGTTCAGTTTGCAAGTTAATATGCTCAGAAATATCAAGCGAACTATCATCCAAAACTAATTGCATGAAGGGTTATTGTTTTACCGAGCTTCAATGTGTTTCATAGTATTCTGCGTTCAGCTATCCGCTATCCATCGTCATCTGTGTTCAACATACTTTTCATCAGTTCCCCAAGATCAATGGGACACCGAACAGCTGCCATTGAAATACATTTCACTAGTTTCGACAGGATCTCAACTCAAGTGGATGATATATAACCTCTTCAACCTCATACCACCTGTCCTGCTGTCAAGCCACTTGCTTTAAAGCGCCTACAGAAAGGACATTACACCAGTCGGAGAGTTAGCTCAGCCAAGCCGCAGGGTAAATCCTTGCGAGATAATTTAGGTTGAGGGGATGGAGATGGTTCGAAGGTTGTGCTTGCGTTGAGAAACTCAGGTTGCCATGTTATTATTGATAGGACCACGCTAGCCTGCTGAGGGCGGAGAAGACTGAGGGAAACGGCAAATGAAATGGACGCAAATACACATGGCATCATCTGACTGCTCGAGATGATTGGAGAGAAATGGAGAGAAGCTGGGCAGAATAATGAACTAGGGTTGGCAACTGCAAATGCAGAAAAAGAGGTAGTGGCATCTATGATGATGGTTGAAAGGACAAAAAAAACTGGTGAATGTCGCAGTATTGCTTGAAATCATGAGACAAAGGTCCAGTTTGGGATCAAGGTGCAGTTGTGTAAAAGAGCCAGAAAAGGCTCAACGATATCTTCTGGCAAGCCGAGCCAGCACGAAGAGAATTACTGTAGGACTACAGAGCGATCAAGAAAGACACAGTGGTGAGTTTTCGGGACGGGGACGGGTGCAGGACAAAGTCGTGCCAAACATTGCTACTGTAAATCATCTCACACCCCACCACCACATGACATTATCGCCACACATCACAGTGATCATATCATAATATAAGATCATCACATTGCCTTCCTGTACAAAAAGTCATGACCCCTGGCTCTGCAGGAGATTACATGCTGCAATCATTGAAACCAAACATAGCAAAGGCCTGGTGTTTCCGGGGAAAGAACCAAGCGAAGTAACACGGAAAAGAAGGAAAAGGGACAGGACAAACAGTACAGAAGGAAGATAAAAACATAGAGAATGTAACAAGAAAGGTGTGTTTAGCAGTTTAGCACATCGCATTCATTGCGGTTTCTGTGCATCCCACCTTGGAAGGTCACATATTCAGAGATTCTGCTGGAGAGAATTGGGCCTCAGTGTGAACAAGGGAGCATGTCGAAAGCAAACATATCTTGCTCCATAGACATCCTGTCACTGCTAGTTCTTTCTTTTACTAATTATGAGCCGTTTTTTCGAACAATCTGCATGGCTCCATGAACAATTTGGATGTTTAGAGCTTGTAGGGCAACGAACCATGCAAACCAATCCCTGTCAAGCCATTTCTCGTGTGCCTTGGCCAATGAATGGCGCAATCGCCCAGGAATGGGCTTCTGTGGGCCCCCCCAGCCAATGCCGTAGACCTCCATCAACTCTTCTCGCGAGTGGAAAGGCCCATGCTGCTCCCGGTGTGCCACCTGGGGTGCATGTAGAATCTGGTAGAAGTTAGGTCTTGTTGAATCTGAATGATCCTTCGTGGTCTTGACTAACCCCTACCCCCTACCACTACCTACCAAAGCGCCGCTACAAGGGTTATGTCTAGAAGATCCAAGCAATGCATTTCGAAGACTGTGCTTCAAACAAGAACGCAGTGTTTCTTTTGCACCACTTCCATCCTGAGGAACTGGCAATCTTTTCAGCCCTCTTCCTGGCTGCAAAATTAAATAAGTGGTACAATGTCAATATATGGCCTCACAAGTCCAATCAAACCCAATGCAGAAAAGTACACGGTAACCTCTTAGTCTACTGAAACCATCTTGGAGCGTCTTTAAGATCTCCAAATTACATATATATATATTGTAAATATATGATATACAATAATATAGTCTTATATATAATATATAATATACAATTTAGCTGCTGTTGGAGAGGGAAGCCCAGGTTCTAATTCTTCATGCGCTGGACCGTCAGCTGTCCGACAATAAATACATACAATCGTGCACTCTCTGCCCGGTCCTGCCAATGCTGGGAATAGACATCAGCTGATCCACCGAAGCTTCGTTAATGTTGAATAGGCCTCTCAGCGCCAACTCGGAGGCAGCCAACACCTATCTAATAATCTAATGGCATACATCATACCCATCGATATCAAACCCGTAGATGTTCAACCTAGACGAACCTGCACCTGTCTTTGCTTTCAGGTAGCATGATGCTGATGGTTCACCACACTCTTCGCAGAAGCTAGAAACTTTGTCAAATTAACAAGTGAACTCCGTGCCAAATGCTTGATGCTCGCCAGCAGGCTTGCCAGCAGGAATCGCCACATCCAGTGTGGCAGAACCAAGACTGTAAACTCACATCGAAGCGAACCCCAATCCTATATTTATATGAGACATTATTCTACCAGTCTTCCAAATTAATATCTTGGTTCATTGTTCATCGCATCTGCAAACGTGCAACGGCCTGCGGCGTCCCTGTCCATCATATCATCGTCCAAATCATCCACTGACTTGTAGTAGGTCTGCAATGGGCGGATAATTTTACAGAACGCCACGGAGTTATTGGCAAAGCCAAAAGTGGGTGGATGGCCAAACAAATATGAAAGATAAGAAACAACCCACCTGCCAACTTGTGTTTTGCAAACAATGTTTTGTCAACTTTGTGGACATGAATTTGCACCAAGGTCATACTAACTACTTTGGGTTGCACAAGGTTTGGATGAGGGGAATTTCTGCCCAATCAAAAGGCAGCCAATGTTGATCATTATTACATTCAGGGCCGCGTCTAATGGTGGCATGCGCTCCTCGTTCTGTTCTTGGCAGCGCTCAAAGGTACCTGATACTGTTACAACTATGACAGCGCTTCAAGTGGACCTATGCTTCCCTACAGAACAGGTTCTGCCTTGATCGACTGCTTCAACTGCTCGATCAGCTTCACCATCCTGGTGTCTGGATTCAATCACTGGGAAACAAAGGAACCGTGGGAGTAAAACAGTGGAGTCTATATTTAAAGCCATTTATATAAGAGTTACCACTTCACAAAGTGCTGGAAGCTTTCTGTGCTGCTGGGCGCAACCCTGTGTCTAGTCTAATCATTTCTGTGTGCATGAATATCAATATGGTCAATGTTGGGTGGAACCAAAGAACACGGTCCTGTTGGCACGGTCAGCCTGCTTTTTGGCGTCTCGAAGTTTGTCCGCAGCCTCACCGTCTGTGAGTCAAAAGGCTGCGACAGGTGAGTTAAAGGTGACTGGTCATTCTTTGGTGTCTAAAATCACAGCACGGTCTAAAATCACAGCACAATCTGTGAGTGATGTGGACAGCTAATCCAATGCAGGTATGGCCTAGTATCTTGGCAGTTTTCATACAAGTACCTGTCACGGTGTGTGTGTGTGTGTGTGAGTGTGAGTGTGGGTGTCTGTGTGATACAGTGCATGTATATTCATCCACTCGCAGCCTCAGTATCTGCGACTTCTGCCACAGTGGCATCAGTAACTGCGTTGTCAAGGCTCGCCTCAGGAGTGTCATGGAAGGGTCGGAGGGACCAGGATCTTGTTCCTTACTATCCCCAAAGTCAAGGCATCAGGAGAGTTCTGCATTCAAACAACTGGGTTTCCTAAACTCCTGAGCAACCAAACTAACTTGAACAACCTTGAGTGATGCATCCAAATGCAGTTCAGCAGCTTGCAATTCATCAAGTTCCTGGCCAGCGGGGGGGGCATTGGGCTGAGGGTACTACCTGTGCAGGTGCACTCTCTTCCAACTCGTCTGGCATGAGAGACATGCTTCCATTCGCTTCCGTTGAATCTCAGTTTCCGTTGGTCCTGAGTCTACCGATTTTATATAATTCAGGGCTACCAAGCAAATATGTTCATACCAGCTCCAAGAACTACTGCAGTGCACTGTAGATCATCCTCAACAAAATGTGGCAGTGCCTAGTACTTCAGTGTCCCCTAATTAAGCAAGCTGGAATGAATAACTACAGGGTTAAATCAAATCCAAAAAGACCCTCAAAACACTCGACTTTTGTCCCAGGACATCCACCTGGGTTTGCTCACATGGCAATCAATTTGCCAATATCATAAAAGCATACATGAGGTACATGACGGGCTTAGGGCTTGGTAAGCAGCTTGGTGTCTACAAAAATATTGGTCTTGGTGGCCCGGACGGATGGCGGTAGGTCTTGGCTTTTGTCGAAAGGACGCCCACTTTTAATGGCGGTACCCTTGCTTTCCACATCCTTGCATCTGGTTCCTAAAACGACCAGCACAGAGAAGCTTCAGAATCCTGTGGAGAACATTTGAGATGGATGTCAGTGGCATCCAAAGATTTTGATTTTCAATATGTTCCTTTTAATTTGCTGCATTGGTGCTTAAACTGCTGATCTTGGAGATTTTGCTGATCGGCCCGGCTCAGCCTGCTGTGCGTCCTGCACTGCTTTCTCGGCCTTCACCTGTTCCTGCTGCACACCAGCCTGGGACGTGAAAACTAAGGCAGCTCGTAGTCGTTTGGCCCGTGATGCTGTCTGGTCCATTATTACAACAAAGGGCTATGACTCATGACCTCAAAAGAAATTCAATGAAATTCAAATCAACAACCATGTTTGCTCAGTTCACTGCGAATGTGTGTTGTTGGTATACTTCAGGCTCTTGCAACTGATCCGAATGGCCTTGAACTTGGTGGCAGCCATCACCTTGCCCTTCAGGTCCTGGGCTGATAATTGTGTCGTGGTTTCATCCATGGGTTGTGGGAGAGTTTTTTCTTGCCCACAGTGCACTCAAATGCATCGTGGTGTGGCCATTGATGTAGCAATACTAACATTTCGGCTTTGGCCGCAACGTCAGCTGTGCGGCAGCTCTTCACTCATTGGGTGACTCTGATTCAGGCACTCACGCATCATCTGCCGGTCAGGCACTCAAGCAAAACAGGTTTAGGAGTCCTGCTTCAGGCTCCTTTGGCCACACCAAACAAAATGCTGTATCAATAACTCTCTCGTCTGGGCTATGTCCAGTTTCGGCCTTCTGTTGATGTGTCGTGTCTTTAAGCATAAATGCAATGTCGTGATGCTGGTGAGTGCACGCGAGGTTTGTGGATCTTCGCCCAAATCACAAATTGCTTTAAGTGGCTTCGTGTGAGCTCGAACACCCTGAGAGGAGCATGCCCCCACGGCAGCAACTCAAATCAGAATGGAAACGTTCGACAAAAAACTTTCGAGAAACTTCCAAACACCCTCGAAACGAACACCGTGTTAAAGTTTGGCGACCGAGAGCAAAGCCATGCTGCCAAGGATCAAGTTGCTCGTGTTCCGCACTGTCCCGCTCCTGGACCTGACTTATCTGTCATAAGCGCAAGGTAACATAGCTTGGAGGGGTGTCGTAGAATAAAACATCACAACCACTACATATGCATCTTCTTATTATACATCTTTTCATCCCCAATGCAAAGCAGCAAAACAGAGTTTGCTAGGTGCTTGATCCTTGCTACCTTCACACCAACACATTTGACTGGGACACAGAGCTGGCCACTACATGCGGTCCCACCATTCGAACCGTGGCTTCTGTTCAAAATCATCGGTTGAAGACCCCGCAGCATTGCCGGGACCTTCTTGTCACGCTGATCCTTTAAGTCCTCAGCACTCGAAACCATGTGGTCTGTCAAAGGTTGAGCTGAGATTTCAATGATAAGGATTACAAACACCACGGGCGCCCCAAGGTGGTCGGTATGGAAGTGAAGAAGGGTGGGGGAACATGATCGGTAGGAGAACCAAGGTGGTGCAACTGCGTCACAGCAAACCACACGGTCCCGGCGCTTGTATCTTTAAGCGCGCAACCGTGAAGTGCGTTTCTCGCAGCGGTGAGTCGATGAGGGGAAGGACGGGGACAGTGAGAAAAGAGAACAATGTATGGCTTGACTCGTATCATAGGTAATTAAGGTACTATAAATATGGTGTTATATGATATATGTTCAGTGTGTTCTTGGTGAAAGGACCAAACCGATCACGTGAGAATTGGTCTGTTGCGACGCAATCACGCCCGCAGGAGTCGCCCAAAGATCCCGATGCGATCGGCCGGCGATGCTCCTTTTCTTGAAGCTATGTATCAAAACGTATACAGTATACACATTGAGCCAGGGAAACACCGATGGATGATGAATCTATAAAGCCTCCAAAAGAGCAGGTCAGATGCGAATCTGAATTAGTGAAGCCCAAGGAAATTGCAACGCAGCAGCATGATGAAGGGCACAAGGCCAAAAGGAAGAAGGCAGACCCGAATCGAACGAACTCACACAGGAACCCTCGGTAGGGAGTGCGCTCATTGGCTGAGTTTGAGGCAGCTTGTTAAAATCCAAAGTTTGCTGTTTACTCTATATTATAGTTATTAATGTTCAAAGTTTTCCAACGTTGGTCTTGCTTTTTCTAACCAAGAAAGGACACAGACTTTGGTTGTTGTGCTATGCTGTGTTTTCTGAGGAATTCTTTCTAGCTAGTCGCGCGGCCTGTTTGGACGCCTTCCATGAGAACTTACAAGAAATCCATGAATATCGAGTTTGCACAGGGTCACTTGAGGAGGCGTAACGAGGGGATTTGGCTCTTGATGGTTCTCGTATTGAGGGCCAACATACGTGGTCATTGAAGTGCAATGAATATAACACGTTCATTATTTTACGGCCATGCCACCTGGACTGGACGGAATTTGCTGCGAATTCAAGCAATCAGCAACTCAATGGAGGGGTACTTCATGCACCCAAACCTGGTTTTGAGCTATCCAATGCAGTGGAGCCACTTCGATCTCATTTTTCATCTTTTGCAGGGCTTTCATCATAGCGGTGTTCCTCAGGAGCGACTTGTCAACTCATCGTTGCAAAGAGAGAGAGAGAGAGAGAGACAGAGAGAGATTCTGAAGAACGAGTTGGTGGAGGGAAAAGAAACACTGGCTTCACATATTTTATACTGAGAGTCAAACGACCAAGGATTTACCGTCCTCCATATCCAATATCATCCAATATCCATATATCATGTATCCATACAAA
Source organism: Durusdinium trenchii (assembly GCA_963970005.1). Classification (NCBI taxonomy): domain Eukaryota; class Dinophyceae; order Suessiales; family Symbiodiniaceae; genus Durusdinium; species Durusdinium trenchii. The sequence goes on along the minus strand of CAXAMN010009502.1, from coordinate 207,863 downwards.
CATCTCGTCTTGGCCTCTTGACTTGTAATTAAAAGCATGTGGGGATGGATTTTATGGGGAAACCCGTCGGTGAAGATTGTTGAGGATGACATTCATGTCCACCTGGCCTATTTCTTGTCCCTGTTTGGATCAATTCGGAGTCATACCATGTCATACCCATGCAGAATAACTGCGGTCTGCTAAGAGGCTTTTCGGTGATCTTCACATCCAAATCTTCAACATCTTGACTGAGCTTGTTCCGCTTCTCGACAGCATCCTGACCAGAAAGTCTCAATGTCTAAGGGTTGCATTTTTTCGATTAATGTTCGTCCATAAATAAGTTCCCCTCGGTTGACTAGTCCATGGGTAACTGGAATAGCTCTGCACCAGTACTAGTCACTAGTCCCTTCAGTTGAGACCCACCCAACAAAAAGACATGCAAAGGAGCCGCAGCCTAGAGCCGGACTCAGGAATCACCCATGACCCAGATTACGGTCCTGCGAAAGCCCACATCATTCATCCAACAGAGCCAATCCATTCAGTTTGGCCATCAACCAAACAAAACAGCTGAAAAACACATCCAACTCACAGAACAAGGCAGCAGTCTAATGTGGTGACCTGGCCTGATGGGCCTTGCCACTTTCAGTGTGCGCCGTGGCCGCCTTTTCCACTGCGACCATGGCGTCCCGCTTCCTTGGCGAGTTTGGATGCTCTCTGGGAGGTAATGTCTAGAGATGGTGCCTAAGGCTCAGCTCCATTCTTCCTGACTCGTTGCACCAGCCGGTGAAACAGGTGTTGGTCGTTTGTGACGCTGTACCTTCTCCACCCCCAAACCAATGCGTCTATTGAGAGTCTCCTGTTTTGTGCCTTGAAAAAAAAAGGACTTTATGAAACCTGTGAATTTTCCAAATGACAGAAACACATGGTTGGGCTTTCAGGAGATCCTGAACTGATCGACAAACGGTATCAAAAGAGAAACCAAAAGAGGCAAAGGCAACAAATGCTTGAGATGCTATCTAATTCCGTTGGTATGTATATAACAATAATACAGCTCATTAGAATTCAGCATTTGAATGAACCAATACTTGTGAAAAATCATGACACACCTTCTGCCCAGGGATCGACTTGGCCTTGGCCTCCACTGCTTTGGTCTTGGCATTCACGTCATCCACGAGAGCCAGTTCTCGGGTCAGCAGGTGCTTCATGTGTAAGTATATAAAGCTATATTATATAGAGCGTTCACATTGCGCAAGCTTGAGGCATGTCACACTGATGGATGTGTCCCAAGAGATACACTGTAGCCATTTGACGTTCACCCATGCGCAACCTCGTTTCCCGCTTTTGTCACCCATCCACATCTCAAGGTCAATCAAACTACAGGTTTCCTGGATCAGTTTGAGGCGAAACTGAAGGTTGGCCTCAACCCAGTGAAGTCAATATTTGGCAAATGGAAGGTCCCTACCATTACAACAAAAACACTACCTTTGTCGTTCCTGGTCCATTTCCTCATTATATATATATATATACACTGGAATGTTGTGCTATCCAAGAGGCTCTTTTGCAGCGCGCTTGCTGCAGAAACCTCCCACATCAAGGCACCGAAGCGACGGGTGCAAGGTGCATTTAGTGAAGTTTCGTCATCTCCATGTCTTCCATTCTGCTGATCTTCAAAATCAAATGGCGCCGCGCCTTCTTTGTCTCGGCTTCCTGCTGTTTCTCCTTGAGCTCGTCCAAGCGGGCGTCGAGGCTCCTAGATCTACAATCACCAGCTATGACATTAGAGAGGCGCCCAAACTACATGTTCAATAAACTCCTTCACTTGTTTGCCAAAGAAGCATCAACCCAAACCACCTAGATGTTGTTTGAGTTCAAATCCTTGAAGCAGCTTTCAGCGCACGATTGACCGCACCAGGCACCATGCCGGACTCCAACTCAGCCTAGGCTGTGGGTTGAGAAACGTAGCAAGTTTCGCTTTGCTGGGACTCAGAGCGCAGGAACTGATATTCGGCACCACTCTTTCGGGAGCGTATTTGGGAAGATCTATCCAATCCATGCATGTATGTCTGGGCACTCTCCCTCTCTCTCTCTCTCTCTCTCCCTCTCTCTCTCTCCCTCTCTCCCTCTCTCTCTCTCTCCCTCTCTCTCTGTCTCTCTCAAGGAACCCCCGCCCTGTTATATAGTTTGGTCCGCCTTGCTCTGGCAATAATAGCCGCCTTTCAAAAGCATGCTCGCCCCTTGGTAAAATTATATAGTTTGGTTCACCTTTCTTACTTGGAGCCAATCTTTTTTGCAATGCCAACCTTTTCTTCCCTATTCCCTTTCAACCCCTGTATATAATTTCAACAGCCCCCGATCCCAATTGAGTAGCATCCCTGCTCCAAGTAACTTTCGAAACTCCTTTGGCTCCTGCTGGCTCATTGTTGGCTCATGCCGTTAGCCCATTGTCGGCTCAGTGAAACTCATCGGATAGGACATTGGCCAAATTGGTGGATATGTCATGTGCGGCAAATGCCTCCTCCAATCAAAAGCAATCCCACTGATTTCCTTCCATAAATATTCCCTTCCCTCCTCATACAACCCTGATCTTCGGGATCCCTCCACATGCAAAGATTTAATCTTTGGGATCGCTCCTCGTGAAGAAATTTAGTCTTTGGATCCCGAAGAGACTTAGTCTTTAAGGTCTCTCCTCATGAAGAGATTTAGTCTTGGGGAGACCCCCCAATTAAGCGACATGTTCAATCCTTCTTCGACCCCCCCAACATAACAAAGCGTCTAAGGGGATTGATCAAGCCCTGACATTATACTATATTCTTTTGTCTCGCGCTCTAACTCTACCTCTCTCTCCCTCTCTCTTGCATGCTTGCTCTCTCTTCTCCTTTCTATTTCTGCCTGTCTGTCTGTCTGTCTGGCTGGCTGGCTGTCTGACTGCCTGCCTGGCTGCCTGGCTGCCTGCCTGCCTGCCTCCCTCCTTGACTCTCTCTGTCTCTCTCTCATAAAGAGTTGCCAAACTGTTGAGTTGTGCACGCGTCTTTTCTGCCTGATGGACGTGCTAGCTCAAGTTGTAGTCATTGTAGCATCTCTGTATCCCCGACTCTTCCCCTCCCCCTATCTTGCTCGTTGTGTATGTCTTTGCATCTGTGTAACCTCGGGATCGCTAAGCAGTCATGACATAATGATACAACAATATACAGGTTCGGTGCCTCTCAAATTGAGGGTTAAGGAGCCCCTGGAAAAAGAACGTTTGATGCACCTGCTGCTTGGGGGGTCCCTCATTTTTGGCGACAAACCCCGACGCAAGCAACACAGAGTGTGGCCCTCCAAAGCGAACAAGAATTGGCTGCATGTCCCTTGTTGGTTCACATATCCGGCACCAAAATGGACAACGAATCATACTCAGTCACTCAGTCTCTAGGATGCTCTGAGCCTTACTGTAGATCAATCTGACATGCCCAAGGTTTCCAGTAGGTCGAAGCAAGTCCAGGTAAATACACTGAATATAGCAGAAAGCGCACTTCGAGCGATTAGCTTTGACTCAACCCAAAAAGATCAAAACTTTGCTTGTTCTGCTGACCACTCATTAGTCGCCCAGGGTCTAAGCCACTCTAAGCAAGGAGCCAGGGCCATTGCCATTGCCCAGTTTTTTGTCTGAGCAGAGGCGTCAGGGTCGCCAATCACGAAGAGTTCTTGCTTTCAAGCTGTGAAGAGTTATATAATACAACTTGTAAGCTGACTTCTGCTTTTTGGTTCTGTAAATGGAGGCAGGATCTCAGGGGTGAAAGTCCTTCGAGGGAGACAATGATGTTGAACTCCATACCATCAAATCAAAGACTTGAGACTACGGTACTTACTCTCACTCACTCACTCACTCACTCACTCTCTCTCTCTCTCTCTCGCTCTCTCGTTACAAATGCACTGAGATCTTGTAAATCAATCAAACCATTTCCGGTCAAAATTTAGCCTCCGTGACGTGTGCATTTCGGCACTGACGACAAAGGCCTACTCTTTCATGCCCGCCTCGTCTATTTACGGATCTATATGTAAAGCCCGCAGTTCTGGCAAACACCCCCAAACACCTTCACTACTAGGAAAAACATCGGACCCCAGCACCATGCGGCCGGCTTAGCATCTTTGTTTCATGCCTGATCCTGGCGATGTCGCGCAGCTGTCACCGAGTCCAAGAGGAGTGCCAAGAGGAGTGTCGTACAGCCTGCTGGGGAGTGTCGTAAGCTCGAAAAGCGAGAACGAAACAATCTGGTTGTGGAGACTCTTTGAATGGCCTTCAGCATTTGGGGGGTCATAAGTTAGGCGGGCAAGAATGATAGAATGTGACAGAATGATATCCAATTGAGATCAACTTATCCAATCTCAACTCGGGGCACAATAACTCATACTAAGTTTATAATAACAAAGAATGCAGCTAGCCCATGCAAGCAACCAAACTGTAAAGCTCGGGACTGCTGGCATTTCATGACAGTCAACAAACCAACCACACAAGAGGCATCCTCATGTGGTCATGTCAATGTGTGTTTTCACAAGCAGAGCGGCCTGCCCAGGAGTTGACAGCCATGGAGGAAAAATGTATAATGAGTTGCGCAAAAAACTGTCAAAATCGGAACCTTTTGGTCCCTTGAGAGGCAATGCCGCTGGGACAACTGGTTTACAACTGCCAGTGAAAAAAAGCGATGCGGTTGGCAGGTATTGGAGTGAGCTACATGCAAAAGTCCATGAAACATGAACATGAACGATTGCTTGCTCAAGGAAAGCTCTGCTCAATGACGTTTTGTGTTCCTTTTTGAACATGTTGCTTGGCGTTGCATGACTTTGTGCTTTATCACTCCAAAATGTACTCTACAATCTACACTGCGCCTCGGTGAGAAGTATCCAATGCCCAGACATACCCGCCGGGCCGATCTCACTATCTACCTCCCGCTCCCAGAAAGGTGGTCAGGCTTACGGTGGACGAGGGCAACCCGTTTGGGAGATAAAGTGAAAATACCCTAAGCCACTTGTGTTAGACTGCCAGGCAAACAAACCACGACTGGGACAACGTCCAGCCCAGGCCAGCTGGTCTCTCTTGCCAGTGCAACGCATGTTGAGCAGCATCTCCAAGTCTTGAGCCCAATAAGCAAAGGAGTTGCAATTGTACTTTCCTTTGGAATCCAAGCAAGTCTTCCGGCTCATTTCGGCTCAAGCACCACCCACTAATAGAAGCAAATGCAAAAAACCACTTCGTGTCTTTTTCGTGCAGTCTGAGCAATGTTGCAGCTAGCCAATTGAGCAGTGTCCAACGCTGTCCTGTTCTTGTAGGAGCTACCGACAAGTGGGGTGTGGCAGAATTTGAATGTGACAAGGTATGACAAAAGCTACTGAACATCTCAAGAAACAATACGCATCATTTACAAACTGTTTAAGCTGTCGGAGCTGATCCAATGTTGCTTCCATGATGCCAGTGGTCCAAAGTCTAGTTTAGTGGTCGCTCATCATGTGACATCATATGACCGTCCTCCTTGCTGGTGCCTCGGGGGTAGCATTTTTCATTTGATAAAGGAATTGTGGCTATAAAGTGAATAGGGGTGATGAATCGATGATTTTTGTCTATAGTCTATAGAATGAACACCGTCTCGTTTTTATAGAATGTGTTAGTCCACATTGTTTTGTTGCTGCCAGGTGCCAGAATGTGGAGAACGAGATTTGTATAAAGTGAGTTCGGCTCTGCTCTGGAAGGACTGGCTTTCCTCCTTTTAAGACCCTGTCTTATCTACATAATGGCTTATCTCTTCTTGCAGAAAGCTTGATTTATGCAGCCCATATATAGGGAAAACATGTTGTCTTTATAGAATGTCATGACTTAGGCCACAGGCAATTTTATAAGGGAAACGGATCTTCATTTCGCAAATAAGTGTGGAGGATATATTACATGAACCAAAAGGTCCAAAGATCAAGCCCAAAGGTCCAAACCTGCCGCTTTGACAGGGCGACAGGGTGCAGCATTTACACCGCATCGACAGTCACTGCTCACTTCACCTGGGAGCAAGGAAGTTCCTCCCTTGCCACTTCTCCTTTTGTGGATGCAGGTCTAAAAACAGTAGGACTGAGCAGTCTTCTCATAGACTCAGTATCTAGTTGGGAGCAAACATGCAAAATAATTTATCAAGCACATTTGTAGAGCATGTCCAAATGTCCCACATTGTGCCACCAAGTTTGTCTGACTGACATCCACCATCAAAGAGGTGCTTGGCGAGAGGGGAGCTACGGCCCCTTCCACCAACCCTCAAACCTCTGACGTTTCAGAATGAATCTGATCACCACTCTCGATGGGGAGACAACTACAGCGCCACTGCAAAGCCAGTGCCAAAGCGAAAAACGATCCGCATCGTGGAACTTTGAGACTGTGAAATAGTAGCGTTCTTGCTCCCAGTAGCGATGCCAGGAGCCCCGATCATAGCGAACACTGCTCCTAATCCATAACGATGTCTTCAATGTGTTTGGTCCTAAGATGTCCTAAGGCGTCCAAGATCTTCCAAGGTGTCTCCTTCATATTGTTCCAATCTAAGCACAGAAACCAACACCCAGTAGAGGACCCTTCCAACCAGACGAATCTGCCGATTGCGAAGACGTCCTTTCGCTTGGGCGCTCAAGGGCGCTCAATCTATGTTTGCAGGCATCTGTGGCACTGCCAGCTGGTTTTGTAGCAAACAACCAAAATGTGTTTATATCTGTGACAGGCTTGCCATGAGTTCCCACCCTCCAGTCTCCTCTCTCATCGAGTTTGCCAAACCCATCCAGTCGGGGTCAACTGCATGGCACGGCACATTGGCCACATGGCTAGCTAGGCCGACTCAGGTGATCTCTGACTTCCTCCAGACTCCCGACGAACCTCATGGTGCGGACGGGGAGACTGACCCTGGCCAGATTAACCAAATCTTGCTTAGGCATGGATGGTATAGCAGAACCTCAGAGCTCAGTGATTGGCGTGATTGGACTTGCGAGTCATGATAAGAGAAAAACAGCATCTGGAAGGGATCCTTGTGCTTGCGCAATTTGTGAAGTGGGGCAACCACGGCCAACCAACAGCTTGTCAGCTTGTATCAAGGGTAGCAGGACATTATATTACTGGGCCGCCTTCCACTGTTGGCCATCACATCAACACCAACAAGTCAACTCTCCTATAAGTGAACGCACAATGCACCGCAGAATTGTACGAGTGCCAACATGCACGGATTCCGATCTTAAAGTCTTACAGTAAAACACCTGATCTGGAAAGTAATCGCCCACCATCACAGCAAAGCACCTCGTTCACGAAAATCTGCATGCAGTGCGCGAAAATTTGGGCCTGCCAAAGATGAGATTGAGATTGAAGCAACTCCGGCACTCGGCTCACCTGTAAAGAAGACGGTCACCTAATTGAGTCTCCAAGTCGCTACTTTGAGAGGGAAGATTTGAGTAGATGAACACCCGCCATTTGTTGGGGTTTCTCTTGGAGACAGACCCAAATCAAGCCTGGCCTCGGCAGCCTGCGCGCTGGTTTCCACCGGGAAGCGAAGCATTAATGACCTCCAAGCAAGGGAACTGTGGTCCATGCGCTGACACATGCGGGGACAAAGTGGAGCTGGAAGGCTGGAAGGACGACCAGCTAAGGACGTGAAGATCCCGTTTTTGAGGGATGCATCAAAGACACCCCGGAGCTGATGAGAATCTGAGAGTTAGGAGTCGGAGGGCTTTCTTTACTAGAAGCTTTGCGTGTCCTTGCAAAGACCAAGTCCACTGGGCTCCCCTGTACTATATGCCCAAGCTGTGTGAGAAAGAAAACACAGTCGCATACAAATACCCGATCGTAATATGTTCAAATCTAAGCAAAAAAAAACGGCCTGCCATCGGTGAGATCGACCACCGCGCAGGTGGCATCCAGTCCTGGCAGAGAAAGTTGTTTCCGTACTCAAGAAGTATTTAAAACACAATGGACCCACAGGTTTTGGTGATCTGTTCCATTTACCGCATTGATTAGGAGGGGTTGTAGGGCACCCTATGCCCCATGTTTGAGTACACTGGAGCCATATTCATGCATCAATGTTCCATAATATTGAAGTGCCACATTGCCGCGCTTTGTTTCTGCAATGTCATCACACTTCTGGCCTGACATCAGCTGCGGCATCAGGCAAGTCTAGTGACAAAGTCCCTAGCCTGGTGTGGTAAGCTCCTTTGCTTGCAGGCTGTTCCCAGTGTACACAGCAGATACCTGGACAAGCGGGTTGCAATGAAAGTCGTGAAGGATGATGCACCTGCACAGTTCATTCTCGTCTCTAGGCTGCAGGATACTATCGGGCGCATCCAAAGCTAGAAACTTGGACTGTGACATTCTTATACGCTCTTCATGATTTGGCATGGGCAAAAGCTACTGAACTACTGAACTTATCTTCAAGCATTTTTGCAAGGACCCTCTTATCCTCTTCAAACATGCGGCGGCCAAAGAAGACTACGGCTCCATGCAGGGTAGCATGCGTAGGGACAAAGCAATTGCTCGACATGGTTTCACCATGTTTCACCATGTTTCACCAACATGCACCCGAGAAATCCAAGAAATCACAGCCACAGCCGCCACAGCCCGGTCTTTTCGTCGCAGGTCGATCAACCAAACTGAACCGATCCAGATCGATCCATCGGCACCTCCGGAGATCAGGGCAATGTGGCAAACATAACATCTCGGTCTAGTCTAGTGCTCCAGAAAAAAGAAAAAAACAGTAAGGTCGCCTCTGAGAGCCTAAAGCCATGGAACCATGTCTGAATAGGTGTGCATCCACATGCATCCTACTGGATTGGGGGTCTGCCACATGAAAATTACCTCAACAATATCTCACATCCGAATGAACCGTACATTGTTGCTTGTCATTAAGCCAAGACATTATATAATATCATCATCTGAATACACAACCATACAACCAAATACAACCATGGATCACCCTTGTTCGAAAATGCAACAGTCCAAAAGTGAAACCAAACAACAGTCACAAGAAACCTTCGTCTGCGACCACTTGCTTACGGCCTTGGGCGTCTCAGTACGGTTGACCCATATTTTAATTCTTGAACCTAGAAATGGCATCGCGCGCCCTGACAAAAACTACAGAGCGAGGGTGACACTACATGTCACGCCCGTATCAGAAAACCATAATTTTAACATTGTATAAATTCAATCGTGAACAGCGCTAATTCACAGCTGTGTTGAATTCACTCTCCACTTTGGTCAAACTTTCTCAAGTTGCTCCTTCTGCTACGCGCTAGGACTGCTAGGCTCAAGTACATCTAAGTATCTACAAGTAAGTATCAGACAACGAAGGCCAGCTGCTATTTCGCTCCCTGGCCTGCGGGGATCATCCGCTGCCCCTTCTATTATGGGAAGGTGCTCCTGCACAAACGATTCTTGATTCCAGCACAACACGACTGAACGCAAAAACCTGCAGAGTTCAATAGAACACATGTGTAATGCGTAATGTTGACCACCGTGCCTGTCAAGGGGCAAAATGAATATACATATATATGTATATTTATTTATTTATTTACGTATATATCTAAAAATATGTTTGCTAACTGTTACCCCCAGCCGTGAAGAAAACTCTATTTGTTCATACATCTTGATTAAAATTGATTAAACCTTGTTATACTGGACTATGCTCAAAGTTCTGCGTCTGGCATGATACGTCCAATACTTAACTTAGAACTGCCGTCTCCTCTTCCGCAAGCCAGGCCCTTCAAGAGTTGCAAAGCCACTGGAGGCCGTTGCTCAAGCAACACGCAACGTCAACTGGCGACCGGAGTCCTGGTGATCCCAACTGCATCCCAAAGTCCACTGCCGCACACTTTGTCCAGCTCCGTGTTGTTGGCTTGGATCCTGGGTTTGATGTGTTGGATTTATATATTTCCTTGCAGGATATCGGCCAGATATGGGATACGTTTAAGCCTGGTGGAATTAGTTTGGTCCGGCTTAGGTCCCGCTATACTGTATGATCCTGTGGTCAATTAAAAGCCCCGCCCTTATCCCAGTTAATTGTTGTTCTGATGCTGGCTCATTGTTGACTCATCCTTTGGCATTACATGGCATTACCCATTCAGGGAAACTCATTGGCCAAATTTGCGGGTATGTGCAGCAAATGCCTCCTCCAATCAATCCTCAGTCTTCCTTCCTCCTGCATCCTGCCAAGACCCAGGCCTCCTCAGCAGTCTCAAAGTGCTCTGTCTTCTCATTGGTCCGAGCCACCTGCCTCACATCCTTCATGCCTATGACTGAAATCTGCATCAGTCAGCTGCATGGCTCCAGTCTAAGCCAGCTACGGAGCCCCCAAAGCCGCGCTACCGCCCCCGCCCAACAAGTTACTTGCTCAAGCTCCCAAAGGGCGTCGCCCAAAAGAGAAGAATCTCATGAAGCAATTCAATCTTTGGCATCCATCCTCATGAAGAGATTTAAGTCTTTGGGATCCCTCCTCACAAAGAGATTCTTGTGAAGAGGTTTAGTCTGTGGAATCTCTCCTCATGAAGAGATTTAGTCTTGCTCCTGATTGACCCCGCCATTAAAATACATTTCGGACCCCATATCAGAAACCTTCTAGGGGTTTATAATACACTACTGTATATAACTTCCTGATCAAAACATCTCAAATGTTCATCTTAATTTGCGTGTCTGTGCAAAAGCGTTGGCGTTGAGTCGTTGAGTGAACAGCCCGCTAAGTGTACGAACAGCGGGCCAGAGCTCTGCAGCCAAGGCACTTGCCGAACTTGGTCTTCGGATCACATGCAAGATAGATCGCAGTGAAAGAGTTCCTCAGGTCATACGGAGGTTTGGTCCCTCCCAAAACGACGAAGGTGAACACACCACCAAAGTAGACAACCCGAATGTTCATGCTTCATCATTCTCCTTCGTCTGACTCCTCATAATCTTCATTGTATTCAAATATTTATGAATTTGTCACGGCACGCCTTGTGAGTCGACTTGATAACCTTTAAGGGAAATTGTTGGGAGACTTCAAAGAATGTGTTCAACAGATTTCCGCACTATGAGGAGGTACAGAATCGCAGGAGTTCTGTAGGTGTGTTGCTACTTCCAGCGTGCGCGGCCACCTAAAGACGTGTTTCTCCTCGACCAAAAAAAAACGAATTCCTGTTCGTTTGACGGCGTTTGATGTATGTGGGTGAAAACCCAACAGACGCAACGTTTCTACGCAAAAAACAATGGATTGTGATTGATTCATCCCACTATTGCGTGTCGAGTGGCTCGTCGATCTGCTTGGTTGCTGGCTTGACCTGGCTTGTGTTGATTCAGGGGCACACGATGTTGACAACGGGACTCTGCAGAATCCATCGTGTGTGCGTGGGTGGTGTTGGATGTGACATGTCTTACAGTGAACAAACACAACGTATACAAACCTTTAGAGTGTGCTGCAAACAAGTCGAGTTCTTTTTGTGTTGGACAGTTGACTAATTATTCTTTCTAAGTCTTTCTAGATAGGACATGTATGGACCTGGACATGTTGGCTGGGGAGTTGTTGGGCAATTGTCCAATCCTACACAAAAGCACCCATATCCACCCATCGGTCCACCAGCATTGCAATTGCAGAAGAACCTTCCTCAAATGCTGTGGGAACGAAACGTACCGCGTTTGTGCCAGAGCACGCCCAGCGGGCCAGCTTGAGGTGCATTGAAGATATGAGAAGATATGATGATGGAACAAAAGACAGCGAAACTCTTCAGTGATTCCACCATGTGTTGAAAGAGTCTTGTGCTATGAGGGTGTGTGCGTCCACCTCTGTAACTAAGAGTTTCAACTTGTCATAGCAGGGGGACGGGTCACCACCGATACTGCGCGTCCAACGAAGAGGGTATCGGTTGGTGCTGAAGCAGTGGAGGACGCTCCACTGTGTACCTGCATCAAACGCAATGACTCCACTGGTTTCCCTTGCCGCTGTTGGTCTGTTTCCATGGTGGTTCTTCGCATGATATCCCCCAAAACAGGCTTCCTTGCACGGCGTGAATTCACTCTGCTAAGTAATCAGTAACTAGTTTTCTGCAGTCACGCGTCAACCTTTGTTAACACACCTTCAAGTACTCGGACTTTTCGCCTTTCGGTTCACTCTTTCCTTTCCTAGGTCTGCTAAGTATTCAGTAACTAGTTTTCTGCAGTCACGCGTCAACCTTTATTAAAACACCTTCAAGTACTCGGACTCTTTGCCTTTCGGTTCACTCTTTCCTTTCCTAGGCCTGCTAAGTATTCAGTAACTAGTGTTCTGCAGTCACGCATAACCTTCTGTTAAAAAATACTGTTCTGCGGACTCTTCCACCTTTCCGTTCCCTCACCTTTTTCCACTTGGGAATAGATTAACTGAAAACCAATGTCAGAGTGTGAACCGCTCAGTCGTCCCACTTGGGTGCTGGGTGTGATCTCCCGCAAGGGAGCGCTGTCCTCATTTCGGATTGCCATTCACTGATTTTCTTCCGTTCTGCGCACGTTGGATTCTCTTAACGGACTCTGTTTCACTCCTGGATTCCCAAAACCCTATGCCCTATGCCGTCGGGCCCACGACAACATTTCCACCGGTGCATTCATGCGATTGATGTCGCATTTTGTCCAGTTCCTTCGACATGTCCATTTGCGACTCACTTTCCACGCCGCCGAGCTTACGGCCATGTATATGTGTCAAACATGCGACTCACCTTCCACGCCGCCGGGCTTACGGCCATGTATATGTGTCACACATGCACCTCCACGCACCCCCCCCCCCCAACTTGCAACCGAATTCATGTTTCTATCCCACCCACTATCTAGGGTTACAGAAGGAAATGGTACTCAACACGCTTGTGTGTCGGTACCTTTCCTTCTGTTTCTCCTTTTCTACTCCTAGCTACCCGGGCGGTTAAAACGAATGTCCCGCTCGCTAACTAATGCATTTAATTCACTTCGGCTACTGTAAGTATTCCGTAACTAGAAGGTTTCAAAACTAGTGGGCCTCGTAACTACTCCTATTTTTCTCTCTTGCCCTTTTCTTTTGCTCTTTTTGTTTTTCCTTGTCTTTCTTTCTAAAGCTTTTTAGGTGATTAGTAAGTTCCTCCAGAGCGCCGATATCGGCACTCTGTGTGTGTCCGCCTCTGTAACTAAGAGTTTCAACTTGTCATAGCAGGGGGACGGGTCACCACCGATACTGCCCGTCCAACGAAGAGGGTATCAGTTGGTGCTGAAGCAGTGGAGGACGCTCCACGGTGTACCTGCATCAAACGCAATGACTCCACTGGCTTCCATTGCCGCTGTTGGTCTGTTTCCATGGTGGTTCTTCGCATGATATCCCCCAAAACAGGTTTCCTTGCACGGCGTGAATTCAGTCTGCTAAGAAATCAGTAACTAGTTTTCTGCAGTCACGCGTCAACCTTTGTTAAAACACCTTCAAGTACTCGGACTTTTCGCCTTTCGGTTCACTCTTTCCTTTCCTAGGTCTGCTAAGTATTCAGTAACTAGTTTTCTGCAGTCACGCGTCAACCTTTGTTAAAACACCTTCAAGTACTCGGACTGTTCGCCTTTCGCTTCACTCCTTCCTTTCCTAGGTCTGCTAAGTATTCAGTAACTAGTGTTCTGCAGTCACGCGTAACCTTCTGTTAAACAATACTGTTCTGCGGACTCTTCCACCTTTCCGTTCCCTCACCTTTTTCCACTTGGGAATAGATTAACTGAAAACCAATGTCAGAGTGTGTGTCACTGCAACACTGTAAGCAACAATCTTGCAAGCATGGCATTGCACAACGAAGCCAACGGAAAAATGGTGAACCTGAATTTTTGTGTAACGGGTTTTGCGACTTCGAAGCGGATCTTAGATGCCCTGGATGCAATTATTGGATGTTCGTCAGGAGTTACCCTAGGTGATCCAAGTCAACCAAAACTCTGTGCCTTTTGGTAGGTCTCATCGTCAATGGCGTGGAGTTCCATGAAGACATTCACCTCAAAACAAATCGGAAGCGTCCAGGAAAGCCCAGATAACTGACTGATGCCTAGCTGTTAGGCTGCTAGCTGCGGAGGATGTACATATGTTGTTTCCAATACATCCCCCCCAAAAAGGCAACAAACAGTAACTTCTCACCGATCAAATATCCTTGCACCTCAAGTGCAGAAAGAAAAGCACATCTTCTCTGAATCATGCATCTCTAGTGCGGATCTGGCCTAGGTTGATGCAATCTGTCTTGATCCGGTGACATATATTATATTTACATAACTATAAATATATATAGAACCTTACAGGAAAAAATACATGTGTCTGTCCTGGGTTTTTGCGGAGGATCAAATCAAGTGTTCTTGATCTTCGCGTCTTGTAGGAAACCAGAAACATCAAAACTCAACTCCAAATGCTGATTTCGCTCACTTTGCGACAGAAGGAAGCAAACTCCGGCGGTATTTTGCTGATATAATTCAATAAATCCTGCACTCCAATGTTGTAAGCAAGGAGAGTCCACGAAAGCTTTGCGTATGGAGGTTGAAGAATCCCGATTCCGTTGTGCTCACATTCAGTTTAGTGGAAGCCGTCAAACATGTTCGCAATTTCAATCAAAGAAACGAGACACCTTTCCACGCATTGGCATCAAATCAGGAAAAGGAGTGTCTGGCTGTTTGTTCCCTCAGTGTCGGTCTAAGTGCATTCCTCACGTTGCCTTCAAGTCATGAGTTGTGGCACTTTGCCCACACGTTGCAGCTTAAACCTACTGACGAGAATCAACAACCCTGGTTTGCCGAGGGACCATGAGGTTGTAGTTCTCAAAGGCAGTCTTGAGGAGTGGATTGGTCTTGATGACGATCCAAGCGTCACCTGCACATGCAAGGCTGTGCCGTAGCAGTTGTTGCCCTAAGGCCTTAGACGCACTGGTGTAATTCTGCGGTCCAGTGAGCATGGGAAATCATGGTTTTTGAAGATGTCAAGTCAAGTCCATTCATCTTCACGTGACTCACGTGACTGGTTCTTCTGTAAAACCAGTTCAGTTTGGAGTTTGCAAGCAACATGCTCAGAAATATCAATTCAACTACCATCAAATTTAGAGACAATTAAATACATTAGGGGGGTTCTCCAGCAAATTAGAGTCACTCCCTACAATACAAGAATGTTTCCTATTCGTTTGTTTACAGTGTTTCTGCGCTCCGGCATCTTCCAGCTATCATTTTTACAAATGTCTAGATGTTGTGCAAGTCTCCCATCGCTGTAGATGTTTTTCGCACTTTCCCAGGATCAACCAAAGACTCATTAGGAGCTGCCTTCAGGTAAAGGTCTTTAGACTATGTTGAGAGCCTTGCCAACCACTTTCTGACTTCAGGCTACTGAAAACAGCTGCAAACGTGCAAACGGCCTTCCCCGTCCCTGTCCATCATGTCTTCATCCAATGCATCCACTGACTTGTAGTAGGTCTGCAAGGCAGCGAAGCCATGGGAGAGCGTGAACGCAAACATGCAACGACCAGCTTTTGACTTGCGTCTTGTTACGTACAGTAATCCTGTTTTCTGACGTGAAATTGCACCAAGGTTGTGCTGCTTGGGTGCACTTGGCTTGGATTGAATTAACCCAGCTGACAACCCCAATAGCAAAGCAACCACTAAGATCTGGCGCACGGGTTCTGCGTGCGCTGTTCGTTGCGTTGTTCTTTCACACATCGAATATCGAGGACAGTTTTAATAATGAGCAGCAATCCAATAGTGCACACACAAACTACACAAGTTCAATATCCAAGCAGAACGTATGTTCCATAGACCACGAAGCATGTTTACGTCTGAAGAATCATTTCAAAGCAACACAACCAAAGATTTACACCAGGGAAGGTGTATATGCAAGCAAATTATATTCTGGCAAAACATGAATAGGATATAAGTTGATACAAATCATACCAAAATCTTATCACCAAAGCAGACATAACATGCAGTTAATAACGAACACATAATGTATATATATATATACACGAGAAATCTTTCTGCGAACAACCTTTCAAACATCGGGTATCTTATGTCTTATGTTCCAAAAAGATACGACTTTATATAGACAAAAACAATTGCCAATATAAAATGAAACCTATAGCGCGCCACTTTTAGGCAAAAGAGTGTGTAAACATAATTGAAGGTTGGGCCACCTGATCTTCTAGAGAAATGCAGTACATTTTGCTTTTTGGAACGTCTTAAAAGCTCAGATCCTATGATTCTAAAGAGGCTTTAGGCTTGAAGAGTTTGCGCACTTGATTCCAACAAGAGTTTGTGTTATTGTTATTTGCAATCCTTGGCTCTGCAAATGGTTCGCCAACTCATTTTTTGTTGTGGCTATCCTCCTCAGTCATATTATTTTCTAAACTATATACAACATGCACTTTATTGGCGCTTTTGATTCTATGCTCGTTTTTTCTATTTAGCCTCATGTACCAGATTTAGGCTTCTAACATGGTCTGCGCTGACTTACCCACTGAATTAGAAGGAGGATCATGAAAGGTACACAGACTGCAGTTGTCAGAGAGACCATACTTTAAGTTCTGGCACCAGGGAAGTGGGAAGATACGAGTACACGTTTGGACACGCAAGCACATAGTTCATACAAGAAACACGCAAACCAAGCGAATATTGACAAGCAAACGGGATACGTTTCAAAAGTAAGCAGAAAAGAAACATCTAAGCAGTTGATGTATGAACATGTCACTCGTACACGAACGATGCAACAAATGCAATGTCGAGCCAAGCAGTTTTTGCATGTCGACAACAATTTTACACTAACACTACAATTCTAGACGCAAAGTTACACTGTTTGTTCCATTGACCACGAAGCACTTGAGGAATTCTCGGCGATGGCCGAATTGTCTGTTCAAGTGACTGCACATCGTCGATTCATCTAGAGAACCTATTGATACAGCACAACAAAAGAATCGCACCGAGGAAAGGGTGTTTACATATACATTATATATATACAGTGTATATATAATTGTACCTGCTCGGCCAGAGAAGGATAAGGATATATTGTTCATACAAATGACAGGACAATCTTATGTCCAAAGGAGAAGGACCATGTATTGAAGGACGATATATATATATATATACAAAAGGTGCAAGGAATGCAGCAGTCAAAGAGGGCATACTTTTAAACATATTGTTTCTCATGGACCACGAGGCACTTAAGGAATGCCCGCGAACAATCTTTTAGCCAAAAAACATGCTCGCCAAAAGACATCAAGTGCCAGCGGAAAACATACACCAAAAAGAGCCGCGCCAAGCACGATAGGTGTTCAGACATGGGCGCACACAATCTCCACACTGACAAAGAATGATACATTTCAAAGGATACAATAATAGTGGCCAATATGAACATTAATACAACAACAATGCACCACTACCACAAGAAAAGACACAATGTATTTTCAAGCACGGAGGCATTATTTATACACGACAGGTGTAATGAAGGCATCTCTCCAAGGGAGCATTGTTTAAGTACTGGGGCCGAGACACCAGCGAAACATGACCAAGACACCAGCAAAACATGACCAAGACACCAGCCAAACACGACAAATACACAAACTGAACATGACCGAGACATCCCAAGGCGCCACCTAAACATGACCGAGCCCAGGCCGGGGTCCATGGATTGGGGAAGAAGGGCGGATTTCTTTTTAATCTGATTAAGGATACTGTGGAGCTCTAATTATGCAGCTATATGCAGCTGAGGCTGAAACTGGTCTCTATTACATTCAGGTGTCTGATGTGACACAAACCATCCCTCCAAGTCCCCCCTCCTTGTTTCATGTGCGTTGCGCTACTTACTAACGGTTCTTGCTCTTCGGCGCCGAAAATCGGTAGGGCGGTTCTGCGGGTAATTCTGAAGTGTAAGGCACAAGAACCAGGCTGACATAACCATGGGAAAACGGTGAACAATGATGAAAAGTCCAGCATATTATTCACACCTACCACCAATGCTTAACGGCTTAACGAAGACCTGTTCTGCCTTGATCGACTGCTTCAACTTCTCAATCAGCTTCACCATCCTGCTGTCTGAGACTCAAACACTTGAAACTAAAACACAAGCCACTAGAAATGTTGGTTTACCACTTGATATTGTGCTGTAGCGATCCTTGACTGGGGACAAGCCTAAACCTGACATTTCTACCAAACAAGTACGACGCGGTTGATGAATTCTCTCCATGTCCGTGCAATCGCTTTTCCACACAAGCACAGAACGATCCAGTCCTCTCGCCACGTTCAGCCTGTTTCTTGGCATCTCGAAGCTTGTCCGCCGCCTGGCAGGGTCCAAAGAAACAAAGTGAGTGACCCAACAGGTGCCACGCTATTAGTAACAGGTGCCACGCTAGTAGTAACAAGTGCCTTACTAGTAGTAACAAGAAGCTATTAGACACAAGTGCAAGGCATCAGGTCGTCATTGGCCACATCTGAGACTCATCTGTGACACAGCTAATCCAATACTGGTCGGTATGGCCTATCATTATGGTATCCAACGCTTGCACAGTTCCATAAACATCATAAACAGTTCAGTGATTGTTCGCTTTGGTCGCATCACACAGTGTCCTGCATGGGCACCCCACTCTCAGCCTCAGTATCTTCTCCCTCTGCGACAGTGGCATTAGTAACTGCGTTGTCGAGATTCACCTCGGTTGTGTCATGGGAGGGACGAGCAGGATCTGAAGCCTTACTATCCCAAGTGTCCAGAATAGCTCAGGGCATCGGGGTTCTGCGGGTTGCATTCTAACGGCTGCGCTTATTTTATAGGCTCTTGTACAACCAAACTCCTTAGCTTTGCCGAGTCCACATCAATTGCAGTGGAGCGGCTTGCAACTCATCAAGTTCCTGGCAAGCGGGGCGCCCTGACTTGGCCGATATGTAGTAATAAAGGAGTGGGTGATTTGTCGATGAAACTCGCCAAACACAGGGAACATGTGACATGTTCCATCATGTTCCTATAATGTTCCTATAATTAGTTCATCAGAGTCTACCCAGCGCAGGAAATTTATGGAGAAGAACATTCTAGGGATATTGAAACCAACATGTGCAAGTACCTCAGTATCACTGAAGAAAGCTGGAATGGATGACTCTGGGGCTAAATCAGAGATCCGACAAGACCAAAACCTGAAAATGCATGTTGTCCAAGGGGTTCGAGGATCGACTCATGACACATGACAGTCATTGTATGTAACAGTATGTAGCATGAACAAATAGACATGGATAGACTCGGATAGATGCACATTCGTGCCAATCTCCTGCCCGCAAGCCAAACACATCTCCTTTGACAAAACCGAACACATCGCTCCTTCTTAGCATGAAAATCCACACCACTCAAGTAGGTTCTGAGAAGGTACAGTGGCAGCATTAACATTCATGTCCCAAAACAAGGTGAGTATGCATAAAAAGATACTATTTATATATGGGTGTGTGATCTGTCTGTTCAATTTTGTTCAACTCAGCCCGGCCCAGCGGCTTGGCCTGCTGTGCTTCCTGCACCGCCTTCTCAGCCTTAACTTGTTCCTGCTCAACCCCAACCTGGGGCGTGAGATGGCATGTTTCGACATGTTCCGTCTATTGCAAACACGAGCACAAAATAAGCACTTACTTGCTAGGCTGCGAGTCCTTATTCCTCCATGCTACATTGAGGCCACTTTCCAAAAACTATATGTGTTGGCCGGGCGGGATTTCCACAAACAAGAGGTTTGGATATCATCAAACAAGAAAAGGAACTGAAATAGCTCGATACTGCATAGTGAGTGTTGACCGGTACATGCTGTACTCTTCCACCATCAGTCTTAGTTTTGGAGAGTGAATTTGGACCCTTGGATGGGGATTCCTGGATGCAGGATGCTTCCAAGCAGTCGGAGTGCTTGGCTTAAGAGCCATGGTCCTCAAAATTGTACAAGGGACGGCTCAAGCAAAGTCACGGCGACTAGCAAACTATCTCAATCACTCAATCACTCCGTTCGTCGCATTGCCCGCTCAGGTACATGCTTCGTTCATGCAAGTCCACTAGAGCTGACGTGTTCACCCTTCGCTGGTTCACGCCAGTGCCGGAATGACCGGCTTTCAGCGGAAAGACAAAAATCTCAATGGTGTTTAGTGGATGGACTTGTTACTAGTAGCGATGCACTTGTTCCTAGTAGCTTATTGTTTCTAATAGCAAACATTGTTACTACTAGTAAGGCACTTCTTACTAGTAGCGATGCACTTGTTCCTAGTAGCAAACATTGTCACTACTAGTAAGGCACTTGTTACTAGTAGCGATGCACTTGTTTCTAGTAGCAAACATTGTTACTACTAGTAAGGCACTTGTTACTAGTAGCGATGCGCTTGTTACTAATGACAACTATGGTTGCCAGTTGCTGCATGTTGGGTGCTTCACATTCAATCTTGCAACTGATCCGAACGGCCTTGAACTTGGTGGCAGCCATCACCTTGCCCTTGAGGTCCTGGGCTGACTCCGTGCGATCTGCACGCTCAAGTGCTTGCCATCAAAGAGCTCAACAAATGATGTTTGCGTGGGAAGTTTGACACAAATACCAAACTCTAAAGCGTTACAGTGCGGCTGGCTGTCGTATTCCAAACCTTCGGCGTGTGCTGCCACAACTGGAGGATGCTGACCCCAAACACATGGCATGGGTGGTCCCACTATGCACTTGACACAGCATCATTATCAATGACCATCATCTTGCAGTCTGGCCCGGCACTCACGCAGTTCAGCTTTAGGAGTCCTGTTTCAGGTCCTTTGGCCACGCCTAGCTTCTTGTTACTACTAGTATATAAGGCACTTAGAGTGAATTTCAACCACTTTGCAAAAATCAGGACTCCCAGCTCGGATACATCTTGAAAAAAGTTCGTTGCACGGTTGAATTGGGTGGTCGGTCTGCGGATACTCCCGAGAATTTGTCTAAGTCTAGGGGGCTTGCTGTGCTGCCAAGGATCAAGCTGCTCCTGTTCTGCAGTGTCCCGCTCGTGGACCTGACTTTGTTCATAGCTTGGAGCGGCGTCGCAGAATTTTTGAAACACCGCAGTCATGTCGCTTGTCTTCCAAATATGTATACTACCGTCATAGGTGAGAAAAGGAATACACCCCTCTTCCCATTTGCACAAGCTCTCTTTAAGGAGCCCGCTCTATCCACCCAGCTTCACACGACTCCCTCACACCATCTCACACCAGTACTTTCGACGGCTTTTGTAAAGTCATCTGGTTGAAGAAACCCCAGCATTGCCAGGGCCTTCTTGTCACGCTGATCCTTCAAGTCCTTGGCAGGGCTTGTGGTCTCTGTGTGGCTAGCAACGGGTCCGTGTAGGCTATCAGTTTCCTTGCTCAGCAAAGATTTTGAGACTTTTGGGAGATAGGCATGAAACACGCCAAGCGCCCCAACTTGGTCAGGTCTCATCGGACTAGGTTGGAAAGAACATATATAAGTATCCCATTCGATTATTTCCCTGTCCAAGCACCAGTTTGGTGCATGGGGATAAGACTCAAACTTCAGAGTGAATCGAACACTCCCATCACCTTCTTCATACTCAATGGAAGGGCACCTTCATGCTCCAAAACCTGGTTCTTAGCTATCCAATGCAGCGGAGCGACTTCGATCTCATTTTTCATCTTTTGCAGGGCTTTCATCATAGCAGCATTCCTCAGGAGCAGGACTCAACTGATCGTTGCAACAAGAGACGTTCCAAAGACCAGTTGGATGAGGAACATCAACTATGTATTATGTATATATATATATATATACGTAGTGGAAATCTATGATCTCACTTGCACTTGTCTTTTTGCAGGTCGAGAACAAGGATCTATAATGGATTATTGCTGAGGGGCTTTTCAGCGATCTTCCCATCCAAATCCTCCACATCCTGGCTGAGCTTGTCCCGCTTCTCGACAGCATCCTGATCAAAAAGTATCAACGCCAGGGGCTGCATTTAGCCATCAATGTCCGTCCATACATCAGCTCCCCAACGCATGACATTCTAATCAATGGGTAACTAGAATAGCTCTGCACCCTTCAGTTGAGATCAATCCCACAGCCTAAAGCCCGACTCGGGCATCACCCATGACCCAGATTGCAGTCTTGCGCAATGAAGTTTCAAGAGCTATTACTATATACCCACCAGAAAACCCACATCATGCATGCAACAAGGCCAATCCATCCAGTTTGGCCATCAACCGGACAAAACAACATCCATTTCACAGAACAAGGCAGGCCTGATGGGCCTTGCCACTGTCCGTATGCGCCGTGGCGGCCTTTTCCACTGCGACCATGGCATCCCGCTTCCTTGGCGAGCTTGGATGCTCTCTAGGAGGTACAGGTAAAGGTTTTGACACCTGTGGATTGTGAATTGTCCAACTCCAACTAATCGAGGCCCTGTTTGCTCTTTTACTTGACAAAGCCAACACAAAAAAACCGTCAAAGGCAAGGAAGGCTGCATCCAAGTGCTATTCACTATTTAGATTAATGTACGTTGACTGTCCGGTGTGTTTGTCAGAATGTATCTGCATATAATATGCAGCACTCCTTTTATCTCAGAATGTTTCTAGAGTAGTTATATATATGATATGTATTGATATGTGCAAAAAGAATGAACTTAAATGCGCACTTTAATATGAACCAAATTGAACCAGTACTTCATGAAGCATTATGACACCCCTTCACCAGTCAACGGCGGATTCGGAAACTATAGGTATCGGCGCTGTTAAAGGCCTGGTGGGTTCAGAATGGCATGTCGCAGTGGCAGAGGGCAAAGACGTGACAGGTGTAGAGATTTCAGAACTACATGAAATGTTGGAAAGCAGTGTGCCTCATTTCGTCCAATTCTTACATCGCATTGTTGGTTTCTTCTTCCTTGTGGAATTGTGGCTTGTATGTGTGTTTTTCGGATGTCTGCGCGACCATTTTTCTCTCAGACCAGTCCTCGGTGCTGCTTGTTCCGCCGGGCAGCCAACTTTGCGAGCGAATCCTTGAGATTCCCTTGGCGGTTGTACCGCCAGCAGAAGCTTCACACATAAATATCTATTCGCTCAGAGTCTCTCCGAGACTCAGGGTCTCGACTGGCAAGGCTGAACGGCAAGACGACGACTGAGCACAAACAATGAAGTCAGGTATGCGGTGGCTACCAACAAGTTGTTTCCAAACTGACTCCCAACAACGACCCAAACTTTCCGTTAAAGTGCTCCAAACAAGCGAAATCTACAGTAGCAAGTCACGATCAGAATCCACCCCACCCCAACTCCACCCCACCGGTGCTCACAACCCACCCGTCCCCACTGTTTGCAACTTCGAAGGAACGTCAACATCACCCCGCCCCACCCCCTGAATCGGCCAGTTTCTGAATCGGCATGAATCGGCTAGTTTCTGATTCGGGACACCCTGTAGTTTCTGAATCGGCCAGTTTCTGAATCGGGTGAGTTTCTAAATCGGGACACCCTGTAGCTTCTGAATCGCAAGTTTTCTGAATCGTGAATCGGAGCTAGTTTCCGAATCGTCTTTTGTTCCCGCTTCACTGCCTTCTGCCCAGGGTTCGATTTGGCCTTGACCTCCACTGCTTTGGTCTTGGCAGTCACGTCATCCACAAGAGCCAGTTCTCGGGTCAGGTGTTTCGACGCAAACACGGATCCGACAGGTGTATAGCTCCGTGTCTTCGGCAGAGTGTTCACCAGGTTTGCATGTTTTTGTGTCCCAATGTCTAAAACATGTGTTCTCCAACGTCATCCAACTGCGCGTGACCTCTTGGATGGATGTCAAAATCATCGATTTACAAACATCCACATCACAGCGTTGATCAAGCTCTTGGCTTCCCAGTCTGAGGCGATGTGAAGGGTTCTTTGAAGGCTCAACGGATACAGAGTTATACGGGAGAACTCTTTTGTGTGGCAATTGGATGATCCCTTACCAAACCTGATCCCTATCCATCCTTGTCCATTGCCTCATTATCCCATAATGTAATCCAAACGGCTTCTTTGCAAAGCGCTTGCTGCAGCAGCCTCCCACATCACGGCCAGGCTTTGTTTTAGATTCCGGGTGAAGCAACCGATACTGCGACGTTCCGTGGACAATTTTTCGGAGTTTAGTCGTCTCCAAAGCAACCAAATGTTGGAGCCTCACAAACACTCTGTTGACTCATGGACTGGATCTTCAAATCAAACGGTGCCTTCTTGCGCTCGGCTTCCGTCTGTTTCTCCTTGAGCTCGTCCAAGCGATCATCCAGGCTCCTACATTTACATTTAGAGGAGTTAAGTCACATCTTCACGTTTTAAATCACATCTACCGTTTGGGTGCGCTGCAAATTTTTGAGTCACATCAGTCACATCAGGTCAACATAGAGGGGCATGGGTACGCTCATGTGAAGGGATGCAAAGCTTTTGTCAGGTCGATTGTTAAAGCCGTGAGGGTGCTTGTAAAAAAAGCTGCATTTGTTGATGTCACAGGCATGCAAATCACAATATTAGGATGCCTGCTCAAAAGCTGTAGTGGCTGATATATGCTGATATGAAGTTTGTGAAAGCAAAAAGCACGCTACTTTCACCAGGGACCGAGACTTTGACCAGGCCGTAACGTCACAGTGCCATGGGAAGGGCGTGTCAAAAGCACCTAGCAAGTGACCAAACAGGGCGACCGAGACCCCCTGGACAAAAGAACGCTTTCAAAACAAAAACCATCTGGAGCTTGCAGTTGAGGTCCGGGAGTGCCCACTGGGATCTGACGCTTGCTGGTCCGGGAGTGCCCACTGCGATCTGACGCTTGCTGTTGAGGTCCGGGAGTGCGATCTGGCGTTTGCTGTTGTGAGGAGAGGAGAAGGAGAAGAAGGAGCAGGAGGAGGAGGAGTCGTGGGCTCACCTGACAGGTGGGGAATGGTGGGGAACAACGAATGTCTCAACGAGCATAGCATACACAAGAAATGGCTTCAAACTCAGAACACAAGCTGGGACGCTGACACAAGTCAAGAATCCAACAAAACCAAATCACAAGATCATAAAGAAATCACAAGCAACACATACCCCACCGCAAGGCAAACGCTCAACAAATACGACTTAAAACAAGAAAATACGACTTAACTCAACAACAGGTATATAGATCTATAATCACCAGCTCTGAAATTAGTGAGGCTCCTAAACTACTGCTGTACATATCAATTAGACTCGTTCGCTTGCCAAAGAAACACCAACCCAAACCACCTAGATGTCTCTTGAGTCCGGATCCTTGAAGCAGCTTTCAGCGCACGGTTGACTTGAGCAGGCACCATGCTGGACTCCAACTCAGCCTGAGATTCGTAGCTTCGAAGCACGTTACAAGCCGCACAGTCCTGGACCAAGGAGCCCCAATTTCTGGGCACGCACACATCAAGGACTGCAGATGCACTTCGGAGCGTAATGATTTCAAGCTGCAAGTTGGAGCAATGTGTGTCTGTGCGCCTGTATGAAATCTCTCAGGTCCAATTAGCATGTATCGCTTGGCGAGCGCACGCTCTTCCTGCCTCTGCTCTCCCCCCCCCCCCCTCTATCTCTCCTTCCCTCCCTCTCCCTCCTTCCCTCCGTCCCCGCTCCTGCTCCTCCTGCTCCTCTTCCTGTTGCTCCTCCTGCTCCTCCCCTCCTGCTTCTTCTCTTTCTCCGCTCATCTCGAATGCAAAATGTGCAATTTACACTACCAGTTTAATTTAATGAGATGTTCATATCCTACAAAGGCCCATTCGGGTCGTCTTGCAAGGTCAGGGGCTGCACAGAGTCACTGAGGTGAAAACAATGTCTTCTGCAAAGGCAGAAAGTTAATATGTCATTCAGTTCAAGGTCTGGACATGTCAAAGCTGTCTGTCTTGGTGGCTTACTACATCACAAGGGGGGCACGCTATATAAAGTTTCTCTCTCTCTTTCTCTCTCTCTCTCTCTCTCTCCGACTCCGATGCGATGTGCCAGGGCGGAGGTTCTGCCAAATGAAATATTATGCTGTGATCTCACGACCGTTAGTTTGCTTTCATGTGTCATGTCCAATGCCACTTACCCCAGATCATTAGGGCATGAACATCCGTTGGGTGGCGGCCCTCATTTGGAGACAAACCTCTGATAGACACAAGCGAGCATGAGAGCAATTTGGTCCTCCACTGCACGCATGCATCATACAATATAGACCTGTGTGTTAGACAGTCTGGAAAATGTTCTAGGTATATAGAGTATGTCCAGAGTCCAGCATCTATGGTGGCAACTGTGGTGCATGGCATAGCAATACAACATCATACAACATCCATTGTTGTCAAGTTGTGGTGGCCAGGTATACCGTGGCTAACAAACCAGAGTGCTTGTCACTGGGGAGCATCAACACTAAAATGTCATGCTTTCAAGAGGTCCCTGAAGGAATCAGGACGTACGGAAACCGCACTCTTTGCAGGATCCTCGTAGGTTGAAACCCAAATCCACACAAGAGGTTGCTTCCCATGCTGGGCATCAAAATCGACAACGTATGCCTCTGAGCCTTCGATTGCCAATCTGACATACCCAACTGTCCCGCTAGGTCAAACCAAGTACCTCAGGGAAATATCCTGAACACAAGAACACAGCAGAATAGCACAATAGCACACTTGGAAGTGTTTTAGCTGCTACAAGTATAGCTTTTGACCCAACCCAAAATTAAAGCATCAACACCTTGCTTGTTCTTCGAACAATCAACTCGTTACACAAGTCTGATCCATTCACAGCAAGCAGCCAGTGCCATAGCCCGGCTTTTCGTCTGAGCAAAGCAGTCGTGAGGCAGAAACAGGTCTTACTTTCAAGTTGTGAAGGTCTAGTGCGCTGGAATCAAAGCCATTGATTGGAGATTGACATACTGTACTCTGCTGTTCTGAATGGAGCCTTGGTGGTGCGATCTTATCCGACCAAATGATTTCAGTTCAACCCCCACGCAACAGATAATCCTCAACAGCGGGCTACTCATGGCTGCTGCCAGTAACAGCTTCTCTGCATGCAAAGACACCTATGGCACACTCCCAAAACACCTCGCTCATGGCTCCCATTCACAAGGCTTCTGATGTGGAAGAGCTTTGTGTACGGTGTGTGTTCGGATGACTCCCCATGCCTGATCCTGGCGTGCTGCCATCACCGAGGCCAAAAGGACTGCCAACGAGACGATGCGGCCTGTGGATTTGCTCGACAAGCATCGAAAACAAAACGACTTCGGGGCCATGCTCTTTGAAAAGAGACCCTGAGCATTTTGGGGTCATAAGTCAAGTATATACATCTATCTTTTTTAGAGCACCAAAACCTCGCTTTTGAGCTATTTGTCTAATTTTGTTCAGACCAGGTCTACAAAGATTTATATAGAGAGAAAGCAACAAAAAAACAACAACATTCCAGAATACAAAAACTGACAAGCAAAAGCAATGGTTGAGATAAATGAGGGCAACACCTATACAATTTTGGTGTGTAACAGTGTTTGCTTTTTTGGTAGTTCCATCATTGGATCTACATTCATTCAGCACATCAAACATTATGCATACACTATATATATATATAGTTATTCTTTTCCTGACACGGTTGGATAGTTTTGAGGGTTTGTACGACAGCTTTTTGTCAAGTACTAGAGCCACTGTGCTTCACACAGGGCAAAAGGAGGTTCCGTAATCAAATTTGGAAGCTCGCAAGTTTCACTGCATTGGTTTCCGCACTCGCAATTGGAAGCTCTCACTTCATTGCCTTCATGCTCTTTGATCGCTTCATAGCCTTGCTTGGTGACTATTGATAAGCTCTTGTTCCTCTCATTCAACTTTTTCATGGCTGATACAACTGATTTACAATATCATATGAATCATGTGTTCATTTGACTCTTCATCTCCCTCACCATTCTTCCCTGCAAGCTGTTCGCAGTCTCAAAAGGCGTTTCAATTGCTTCAGTAGGGTTACAGTATGCACAGTATATATATATATATGTCTTGCTTAGCTGTTTCTCTCTTTCTACATATTCAAACGTGCCTTAACATTGAGCACCAAAAAGGAAGGCTGCTTCAATGTTTACAAGGTTCTTTCTTCGTCAAGCCATTTGTCTGGTTTAGCTCTTTCAAAGAAGGTAAGGAGCTAGATAAAGACTGGGTGCAAGAAGTTTGATTAACGTATCAAGGCAATAAAACGGCTATATATATGTATATATTGGTTTTCTTTGTCATGGTTCTTGCTTCTCTTGGTTTGGACAAAATTTAAATGCCAGCCAAACTCATACAGCAATGAAGTCTGTGTTATTGTGCTCTTTATTTAGCAACTTGCAATGTCTCTACTTAGACCGCTGTTTTTCTGGGCTTGTTAGAGTAGGAAGAGCTTGCTGAGGAGATAGATTGGACATCAAAGATATTTTTTAAGGATATATAGTAAAGCCTATTGGAGAAATAGAAAAGCCTTTTGAGATCACGGCGAAGTTGCTGGGCCGCGTGGAGATTGTTGGAAGCTCAAGTCTGCATATCTGATATCAATCACCAAAAATGAAACCATGGTGATGAGAGGCTGCAACCGTTCAAGCTTCAAAGCCAAACAGCTTTGACTAATAGTCAGAACAAACGAGTACAAATGACCAAGCAATGATTGATATTGGCACAAAGAAAAGTCAAGCTGATAATTCTTGTCATTAGTACAGTATTACACATAAATTCACATAAATAGTAGGCAAACGGAGATCCAGCTGTTGATTGCTGTCATTGACATTGCACATTTAGATTGGGCACAGGAAGATTAAAAAAAACAGGTTGCAAAGCGTTTAGAAATATGTTTAATATGTTTAAGAATGTGCTTGGTATTTACAGTGTTTTTGAAGGGCTTTGAGCTAGTGTGTGCTCTCCCAGGTACACCTGCTCTCAAGAACTAGCGGTCAAGAATAATATCCAGTTACTTGACATCAGTTGGCCTCATCCAACAATCATTTAACTGACTGAGGGGTCTCGGCTGAGGGGGTGTTCAAATCACCCAGCACGGTGGCCAACCCGGCCCATGCAAGACAAGCAATCAAATAGTCAAAGTGTCAAGCCCAGGGACCACTACTGTTGAAGAACAAGACCCTGCACCACCTCCAATAACAAAAAGCACTAGCATTATAGATTCTTCCATACAATGTTGCGCAATTAATTACTTATGTGAGAGTCATTGCATGACAACCTGTCCAAAGAAATGGCAGCATCCTACTTGCCGTGCGGCCGTGTGGCCTACCCAAGAGCTAACACCCATGGCGACGGCGACAATGCAATGAGTTGCGCAAAGAAGTACACAAACTGGCACCTTTGGTCCCTTGAGAAACAATGCTGCAGAGACGACCAGCTGACTACTGGTCTGGGTTCGCAAAGCTGCTCAAGTTGGAAGGAACAAAATACAATAAAATACACGTGTTGTGCTTGACTTCTTTAGGCATGGTTCTTTATGTCATGCTACCAGCACCGCGCCTCTGTGAGAGGTACCCGATGCCCGCGCACACCCTCTGGGCCGATCTCAAAACTATCTACCTGGCATGGAATCCTCAACGCGACGAGTCCAATCCATTGTATCATGTCCACTATGTGGAGACCAAATGAACGTGTTTATCAGGCTCCTTGAAGTTCTCCTTGAAGAGTTTGGGAACATGGCATGCCTGTGACCAGTTGCATAAATTGTACTTGCAAGGAAGAAGATCGAGAGGGACGTAGAACCAGTGCAGCTTAATTACCGGTGATCCTTGATGATACCTTTTCATTGCAAATACAATCAACTACAATTATATACACTCAGACAAGCAAAGACTTTGGAAGGATGGTCAACCAATGCCAAGAAAGCAGAAGAAACATGGATTGCCGATTGCATCATCTGAGCGATCGAAACCCAGAGACAAAGCCTTTCTCCTGTTGAATCGTCCTATAACATAAGTTTGTGGAATCGACACCCATCTTCCAAAACATGGAGACCAACCAAAGCCTTAGACTCCACTCTTAAGATCTCATTTAGTCTACACTTACCTGAAAACAAAGCAAATGTATGCCAATGTGAAGTTTCCCACATAGATTCTACGAACCACTGAAGAGGTGCCGTTCTCTCTCTCTCTCTATCTCTTCGCCTGGCGGCTCAGTCGGAAGAGCACCTCTTGGGTCCGGCCATCGCCGCCTCGGACATCCGTCATCCCGTGTCCAGGCTGTCTGAGGGCACCAGGTCGTCTGTGTAAGGTGATCATCTCCGGATGAGCCGGCGGAACTTGGGTGCCTAGCAGTCTAGTACGGTCTGGAGACTGAAGCATTGTCTGGTCTTTGTGATGCAGGCCAAGGTGAGTAGCAGCACCACCCCTCCGATTTTGCTCACCAAGCACCCGTGCGTAGGACCAGGGCTTTTCGACCGCGGACGCCCAACTCCACAAAGGCCTGACATCAACCGGACATTTGCCCCTCTGGGAGATGACCCTTAGATGGGGATGGGTCAAAACTTGGAGCCAGGTAGGTGAACCTTCACTTCACCTCACTCCGCCTTCGGAGCTCCATCACTGCCACACCTGAGTGAAACCTAGCTCCACGGCGAGGGTAGGTGAACCTAGGTATATATCCTAAATTTGACCCACAGCCATATGAGGTGATGTGAGGATGATCGAAGCGCTTCGACAGGGGCACCCAAATGGACGCCCTTGAGGAGTACATGAGGATCCTCTGCATGATGTGCCTTTCGATTCTTCTCTGCGGGGCTTCAGCGAAGTGGGGCCACTAACAATACTGGCTCAACTCCTTGGATTGCGATCTGAATGCTTTTGTGGAGACAATTATACGGTAGTGACTATCGTGGAACTGTGGGACCCAAATCCTCCATTATTCCACGAGGAGCATCGAGGAGCTATAAATATATATATATATACTTCGTGACGTCCACCCTGTACAACCAGGGCTAAATAAGTGTTCTCAAGGGATCCACTTCAGTCTATATCATATTAAACCATAATATATATATATATATATGTATTATATATATAAGTTTCAAGCCATTACAAGTTACAAGTGTGTGAAGTGGCAAGGCCAGCAATGCGGGTTGGCTCGAAGTTCTTCAACCAATACCCAGACATGGGACATCATGCGACGGAGACGGGCCGCAAGGTCGGCCGTCAAGGCAGTCCGGAGCCTTCACGACCTCCCTCAACATTGCTTGGTCCTGAGAGCGAAAGCTCCTAGTAGCGTCCTTGTTCCTAGTAGTAAGGCCAGGAGCCCCTAGTAGCGTCCCTGCTCCTAGTAGCGATGCCAGGAGCCCCTAGTAGCGAACATTGTTCCTCTATCCTACACTGTCTTAGAGTAGCAACATCTTCCACAGGTCTATCGGTATAGACTTTGTCATACTTTGTCCTCCTTTATAGATGGTTTCACGGGTCATGAATGTCAGCATTTGTCTTGCGTCTTCCAGTCCACTGATGCACAAGATTTCTTGCATAGTGCCAAGATCATTCACATGAAAGAACCGCCGTTCAACACTAAGACAACAAGCACTGTTGAAGATGTTTATTGGATTGCAAGTGGGACTTACGTAGATCCACTCAACGCGCTACTTTCGCCCAAAACCTCCTAGAGATCTTCTCATGCCATCTTCAACAGAAAACTATGGAAACTGCAGTCCTTCAAGACCTCAGTCACGTTGGAAGCCTCCGGTGTCCTGTGGCACGGAGGTCTTTTGTAGGGTGTCAATCACAGCCTGTTTGACATAGATGAGAGACTCTCGACAGGTTTTGGTGGAAAGTTCTGCAGAGCGCAAGACCAAGCCATGGAGCATCCTAGATGTTGACACATGCTGAGTCATTTCTTGTCTCCGTATAGCACGCCTTGTGTAGCCATTGGCCGCCGCTGGGGGCCTGCCGCAGTCCCAACGTGTAACTTCTTAAAGCTGGAAATTGAAAGAATTTCCAGCAGAAAAGCTGGTTCGTTTGCCCCATGCCTACCAGAGTTTCCTTGCGTGGTTGGTCATGAGTGAGGCAGAACACCATGTAATGTCTCAGGCAACCAACATACCTATCTAATGCTCCACCCCAAACTTGAGCTTGGAGTATCGACCATCTCTCTAGCTCGTCTGGTTCTGACCTATCTACCATGAGCATCGTTGTATTCACGGCTGATGTACCGACTTGGACTTGCATCAACTATGTATTATGTATGCATAGACTATTTCAGAGGCCAGACACAGAGAGAGAGAGAGAGAGGGAGAGGCAACTTGCCTGGTAATTTTTGGGCTGATGATATATCATGTGATGCATCAACGCATCCAAACTGCCAAAGGACACTTGACCATACCTATAATACACATTTATATGCTTACTGTAATTACAAAGAAAGGAACACCAAGACTGGCTTTGAGGAAAGCTTGGCCACGGTGTGGTGGCCAAAACTTGCAAACCACAAGACGACCAAACTCAACATCATGTTAGATCCTGTTAAGACTTGGATTGTTGGTTTGCGTGTGAAGCATTTGGATAGATCTTGCCCCAACACACCCGCACAACTGAGCTGGGCGTGCAGCACCTCGTCGCCGCCAGGGAAGCACCAAGTGGGCCCCGGAGGCGTGCGACCTCAGTACAGCATGACTAGAAGCCATTTTCACTGACAAACACAATTGCATCCTAAGACTTCACGGAGAAGTCAGAAAGTGCTTCATAGTCATTTGGATGATTCCCTGCAAGGTCGCGACGTCAGGTCCCTACTTGGGTGGTGTTAGGCTGAGGGTTTTGTTGGGTGTCTTTTTGAAGCATGCTGTTCAGGGTATGACCGTATGACCACCCCTCCTACATAATAAGCGGGTCGAGACACTGCATTCCTGCCTCTGATTTAATTCCTTGCTTGTCTTACAAGTATAGACTCATTCATAGACTGTTTGGCTTGGAAGCCAAACCATGCCAAACCAAAGCCAGGCGACTGGTTAAGGGAAGACCAAGAACCAATCAGTAGACTGAGAATGTTGCGGAAATTCAGATTACTATATATATATATATATATTTATATTGTATATATGTGGGCAGCAAGACCTTTTCACATGTGCATTGTCCCCTGCACATAGGGCCGCGTCGGGCCACCTCGAGAGTTAAACATTTCGGAATCGTGATTTCATCCAAAGCGACATGCTATTCACATCGCAGCTACTCTCTATTGGATGAAATCTCCGTATGGCCCTGCTCTTTCAGCGACCATTGGCCAATCTCCATGACCCTTCTCAAAAACGACGGCGTCATCTTTTTAGTTAAAGGGTCCGAAATCATGTTTCCTCCTCCGACCCACCTCACCTGACCCGATGAATGTGCCAAGTCACTCTTGAGGATGGTGAGGTCGATGCCAGTGCGCTTGTCATCTATGTGTGCTGAGGTGTTGCGACACTTGGTCATCGTGTCGTAGAGGGACTTTGAGTCTGTGGCTGCAACAAAAGGAAAGCTGGCCAGCTGTGACTCCCATTTATCAATCTGAAGATTGACATCGAACAGCTCGGCCAGCAAGAAGCGATGCCAGTGGAGGTTGCCGATGCCCTGAAGCATCGATTGGCACTCTGCCGACAGGGTGTTCACTGTGCAGCGTTTGAGCTTATAGCTCTTCCAACCAGCAATCGTGATGTCCTGCTTGTGGTCAGAGGTTTCTAGATCCTGGTGGTAGTAGAAAAGGAGGTATCCTCCTTGACTGTGTTTCTTAGCCAGTTGGAGGAATCGTTCAGACAGGGGTTGGTTCGTGACCTTCTTGTCCTTGGACTTGAAGAAGGTGGTGGTACCTGTCCATTGGGCACCTAGGTCTTTGAAACCATCTGTCCCATCCCACCTGTCATGTTCGATCTGGCTTCCAGCTTGTGTTCTACGGTCTCTAGTGATCTGGTGCAGATCTGGGCCACTTGGATCAATCACTGAACCGGGATGGAAGGTTAAGCGACGTGGTGCGACATGGTGTCGGACCCAGGTTGTGGGTGTTTCCGTCCAGTAGTCCTTGGTGTTGTCACAGTCGGCATTGGGACCGGCATTGGCCCAAGAAGCATCGGTAGCTACTCCAATCCTGAGCTTGGAGAGTGGTATTGGTTGGATTCTTAATCCCAAGTCAGAGGTTCTTCGGAGGTCTTCTGCGATGCTATTTCCTTCTACAATGTCTCGGATCATGGGGTGAGGCATAGTTTGCTGAAGAAGTGAGACTCGTCCAGCAATGTCTGGTCGACATTCTTTGGCCACCCAACTCAGGCCTCCAATGAGCTGCCGAAGCTGTCCGATTTCTTCTTCCGAGCATCGAGAGTATTTTTGAGCTCCACGTTCACGACTGAGAGGGATCTTCTTGATGTAGTTCTCGATGTAGTTCTTTTGGGTAACTCGAATGGACCCGTTGGCTTCCGGAGTTAGTTCCTTGCCAGTGAATTTCCCTTCTCCCGTGGTGAACTTGCCCATCTTGTAGTTCTGTTGAAGCCACTTCATGTTCTTCCAATGTTGTACTCCACCTCCATGGACCATGTCGTCAGTGGCGAGAGCGATGATGCCGACCGTGTTCCTGGTTTGGCGGCATCGGAGGTAGAAAAGACATGGGTCGGCTCGGCTCTTCTCATACCCCAACTCCTGGAGAACCCTGGTGATGTGTTGGTACCAGGCGTAAGGACCATCGGTGAGTCCATAGCAAGTTTTCTTCAAGCGTAGGAGTTGCCGTGGATGATATCCTGGAAGTCCTTCAGGGGGGAGTTCAGCATAAAGTTCCCGAGCTATCAGATCTCCAGCATGAAATGCTTGGGTGAAGTCCAGGTGTCCGAGTTCCCATCTCATACTGGATATCACTTGTAAGGTGAAGAAAACAGTTTCTTTTGCGACCTGAGGGGTCGTCGAGGCAAGGTCCTCGGCACCTTGTTCCGAGAAGCCTTTCATGACGTGTCTGGCCTTCGCCTTTTGGGGTCCGAGAGATGGATCATTGTCCTCAATGAGTAGGCCGTCTTGTTGGAGCTTCTCGACTTCCTCCACCTCGACTCCCTTCTCCGTGAGGACGTAGCGGGACTTCGTGATCTTCTCCGCTTTGGTTCTCCTGATATGTTCAGATTCACCCCGATCGAGGACCTCGTAGGCACCTGAGCTCAGGTTGTTGGTCACCTCCTTGAGGATGGCCTTGAGAAATTTCTCTTTCTTCTTGGCGGGGAGCTTGTTGAGTACAATCTCCTTGCCCTTTTGTGGTCGAAGCCGGACGAGTTCTTGATACAGTAGTTCCAGAGCTTCTGTCCTGATTCGTTTGACTGGTGGTTCAGGGTCCTCCACTCTCTCGCGGATCACTGGAGTAGACCGTGGTGACGTGGGTCTCTCCGGGGGCTTGTGGTTGTCCTCATCTTCAATCATCCTTCTCTCACGCTCTTCGTGGGGATCTTGGTCACCTGGTTCGGTAGGTGTGTAGTCATCCATCCTGGGCGACATAGACATAGGTTCCGGATGGTCGAGGTCTCCCTCCAAGGCTGGTTCCCTTTCTTCCGGTTTGAACTCGACCTCGGTCTCTGCTGTTTTTCCTTCAATTCGGTATCGAGGTTTCTTTGGTGGTGGTGGTTCCTCTCCGTCAGGTCGATCACGATCTTCTTCTTGTTCTGGTAAGGGTGCATTCTCGATGGCCGGGGGCTTCTCGTCGAGGATGATATAGTTTCTAATCTTGTGGTTCTGGATCTCCTTCTGGGTGTTGACAATGTCGGTCAAGAAGTCCATGAACTGGAACTTTTCGTCATTGGTTATGGGACGAAGGTGTTCGGGAGCTGCTTTCACGAGAGTTCCTCTATAGCTGACCCATATTGTGTTCGGGAGGTCCGTGAGGATGACCTTGCCAGGCCCATGCCAAAAGGCTGGAGAGTCCTTCTTCTGTCGTTCCATTCCCTTTCTCCAGAAGTAGACCGTTTGACCCACCTC
This sequence comes from Durusdinium trenchii, assembly GCA_963970005.1. Taxonomy (NCBI): domain Eukaryota; class Dinophyceae; order Suessiales; family Symbiodiniaceae; genus Durusdinium; species Durusdinium trenchii. Next base: position 172,058 of record CAXAMN010009502.1, on the reverse strand, counting down.
ATAGTCGTAGAACCGTTTGGGGCCTGCATAGACCGAGTGTTTCAAGGCTTGTTCGCACTCGACTTGATGGAATGCAACAGCGGCTTGGGTTCGAATGTCTGTGGATCGTTGAACTTGTGCATCACCTGCGTGATAACGGGACATCACTCCAATGCTACCTTCACCTCCTTGAAAGATGCCTCCTGGAAGTCTGGGACTGTAACCAAGCATCCGTTGAATGGGGCTGAAGCCGGATTTGTTGGACAGGCGGTTCATGGTAGCGTTGACCTCGTCCACGATGAGGTGCCACTCGTCCCAAGATGAGCAACCTGCTTCCATTAGCGTTTTTGACAGGACTTCTTTAAAGCTTCTACCAGCTCGTTCCGTGATGGCTCTTTGAGTTGGCATCTCTAAAGATCCTGGGTCCAGGTAGATGTCGTTCTGGTCCGCCATGAGCTCGAAGTGTCCTTTGAACTCTTTTCCAAGGTCACAATAGATGGCCTCTGGTGGTCCAAAAACTCTGAGCCACTGGTGAAATGCCCGAACTGCTCCTTGAGGTGTGTGGTCTTTTACAGGGATCATCAACTGAAATCGAGTAGCCCAGCAAACGCAGTTGAGGGCCATCTTGAGTTTGCCGCCAGGTTCAACTCCCGGTAGCCATACGGTGTCCACTCCCACCACCTGGTTTGGTTTCAACTGTCTAGGAGGAGCGGCCTGTCGTGCCCCATCGACTCTTTTGTGTCTGATGCAAGTCGGGCACACAAGATTCTTGGCGATGTTGACGGCTTCCGTGGAGGCCTTGGCGGTCTTCAGGATGTTTGCTAGTTTTTGGTTTCCTGGGTGTCCTAGTCCGCAGTGCGCTCTCCGAACAAGGCTTTCAATGCTACCTGGTCGTTCAAGAGGTAGAGGTCGTTCAGCATGAGGGTCTTCTTCCGGTAGTTCATCTTCTCCTAGATCACGAACTGGCAGTGGTTCATGATGATCAGCTTGAGGTCCCTCCTCCGACTCCATTTCTTCGCTCGCCATGATCTCCATGAGTCGGTCCACTTGGTAGCTCTCCTTGAAGAGGTCGTCGGTGTGGGAGACATAGAGCTCCTCGGTGTAGGAGATGGAGGCCTTATATGCCTTAAGGATGTGGTCTACCAGAGCTGTAGGGTACCTAGCCGCGTAGGCTGATCTTTGGATTCCGTGTGAGGATCCAAGGATTGGTCGGTGAGGGTGGTCGCCTGGGCATTCTTTGTGAAGTGCACTGGCCAAGACCTTGTTGTTGCACAACCATCCAGTGGGCTTCTTATGGTAGTCACCCTCGATGGATTTGAGCTCAAACTGGCATTGGTCATTCTTGGTGAGGAAGATAGCCGGATCTTCAAGGAGGGTCCTCAGGCGGTGATCCTGCCAGGCCTTGGATGTCCATGGATGCTCAAATAGAAATGTACCCCCATATTCATGAACCATGTGGCACAGTTCCACCGCAAATCCTAACAACAATTTGGCCTCCATGAGTCTCCTATGGTATTCCCGTTGTTTGTGAGGGTCGGACTCTCGGAATTTAAGACTCAAATTCTGCAACATGGACAGCATGGTGCAAGGAGGGGAGATGCACACCAGCCCTGGTTTATGTTTGTTCAAATACTCGCGGACGGTCCTACGATAGGTTTCCTTAGTCAAGTCATGTCCGAGTTCGAGGTCGAACGCTTCGCCGGCTCGTAAACCATGTCGTTTCGAACGGCTCGAAAAACGATTCGGGTTGTAAACCTCTGCGACCAGCTTAGCTTGTTTCTTTCCTGTGGAAGGTCCCAGGAGTTTGGCCAAACGGTGCACGAATTTACAATTCGGAGTTTTTGAATAATTGGCTACTGTACAGAGCAGCTGGTCAAAGGGATTAGGTCCCTCTGGCTCCTGTAGGCAAGTCATAAGGTTCTGCCACATTTGGTGGGCTTCTGCTAGGGCACCCTGTCCCTGTCGCAGCAAGCGCTTCAACTTCCTACCGCTCAGCTGACTCTCCTCGGCCTTGATCATCCCTGGTAGGGACCGTCCTCCCAAATTCCCCCCGACTGAAGCTCCCGACTGCTGCAGGCGGCGGGCCATTGGCGGAGTGAGATTGTTCATGTCCTCCTGGTAGATCGGGTAGCGAGGCGGAGGGTATCCCTCTTGGTACTGAGCTCCCGGATGTTGGCGAGTCAGTCGAGTGATGTAGAGGGACTTTTGGTCCTTCTGTTCCTGGCGCTTCTGTGCCTTTTCCATTCCCAGAGGGGTTGGCTCGTCCACTAGGGTCCGGTTGCAGTCCAGACACTTCTCCATGATCTTGAAGGCATTGGTTCCCGCTCGGCTGATGTTCCGATGCGGGCAGCGTCGGGGTAGTGGTGGTACCTGCGGTGTGGTGGACGACGATGGGGCTCCCCTCCTCATAGGTTGTGGTGAAGGCTCCTCCAGGTGATCGAGATCCGGACGGAGTGGTTGCCGATTGCACCACTGGAAGGTGGAGCACTGTCCTTGTCGATCCATCGGGCACCTCCAGAAGAGACGGCGGTTGTTCTTCGCCGTGTGACTCAGGAATAGTCGGCATAGGCGTCCATGACCGCATTTGGGCGGCGGTCCAACGATCTCCTTCATCTCTTCGAGCAGCTGAGTCACATCTCCCTGGGAGGACCCGGGACTGGCTTGAAGGAGCTAATTCAGAGCTCATTCTCTCCCATGAGGCTTCGCTGGTGGTCCTGGTCGGAGTTCGGGGCGCAGGCGCTCGTTCTTCTTCCGGATCGGGTAATCGATGGCGAGGAGGATGTAGGTCGCGGGCCTCCGTCGGCCGCTTCATCAGGTTCTCGAGCAACACGTTGAGCCCTTGCATGACATAGAGCAACTTCCGAAGCAGGCGGTTCCATCCCCAGAGAGAGGGAAAGTGGGCCTCCTCTCGTGGTCCTCGAGGTCGCTTCAGCTCCGGCATGGCTTCCATGAGAGGGGGATTGCTTCGGAGGTTCACGCTCGTTGTCAGGGGCTCCGGTTTTGGTCTGTGAAAAACTGTCTGCGGCGGGATCATGTGATTGTTCCGTCTTGAGTACCTCAAATTCTTGGTTGTTGCCGCTGACCTCTTTACTGAGAGATTCCAATTGACCGGGGGTGAACTCACACAACGGAATCCGAAGGGCGCCGGTGGGTCCTAGGTGACATTTAACCGTAAACCCTTGCTTCCTGAACCGCACCCGGAGTCCTGTCTCATTATCGAGGTAGATCACCGCCCTACACGAGATGAGGAAGGGCAGGCTGATCAAGAAGGGGGCGGCCACACTCTCGGGGTTGTCGAAGACGGCCGGCATGAAGTATGAGCCCTTCTGTCCAATGCTTGTCGGAACTGCCGCGACGACTTGGGTGCTCGAGATCCCATGGACGCTCTTGAAACGGTGGGTCTGATCTTTGGTCCTGACTGGGAGTCCAGGAGGGAGACGTTGAGCGAGTCGTTCAAGGGTCTGCCGGCCCACTACCATTCGTTGGCAACCGGTGTCGATGGTTGCGCAACATTCATCGGGATACGGGTTCGATCGGACGGGTTCGGAAACAAGTTTCGGACTTTCCCCATACATAACCCCAAAAATATCGCGATCACTACTGGAGCCACCTTCCCAAGGGTCACCCTGGAGTTCGGCCATATATGCACTCTCGACGTGAGGTGCCATCAGGCGTCGATCACTAGATCCCGGGCCGCCATGACCCGGGACATCTGCGGAGATTTCATCGCTCAGGCGTTCACCTCCAGGGAGAAAAGCACCCTCACCCGGGTGCTCCTCAAGGTGGCCGCAGAAGATGGCCTCTTCCAACACATGGGCCTCCTTCGGGGCTCCACGATCTCGGTCCTTGTCAGGGCATTCCTTGTGCCAGTGACCGGGTTTCCGACAGATGGCGCACTTGGTGACCTTCTTCAACTCCTCCACGGTCATGCGGTAGTTCCCTTCCTTGAAAGGAGCATTGTGCCCCACCATCGTGAAGCTCTTGGTCTTGCCCTTGAAGGTGTTGGAATATCCTCTCGACAGCTCCTTCGCCTTCTTGGCCTTGAGGGTCTGCATGTAGGTCTTCTTCTTCTGCTGCAAAATGGTGCTCAGCACCTCCGCGGCCTCGTGTTCTTCGAGAACACTTCCATCACCGTCTTCTCCATCGTGTCCTTCTTCGTCTTCACCTTGGAGGTCTTGAAGCGCCTCCTCCACGGCATAGATCTCGTCATCCTCCAGGTCATTGGGCTCGGCATTGATGTAGTGGGCAGCAGCGGAGGATGTCATCCGAGAACTCGTGGTCATAGTTCCTTTCTTTTCCTTTTCAATCCCGACCTGCGAGGCCTGGAGCTTTGTCTCGTGCTTGCGGATCCATTCCCGGATGTCTCCGGGTTTGATGGACCCTCGAGAGTAGTTGAGGAGCGACTTGATGTCGGCATCGGAGAGCACCAAGGCGTTGATGAGCAAGAAACCAACGTACCGTTCGGGAAGAACGACGGAGTGCTCAGTCACCTTCCTCATTGCCACGTCCCAGCGGCTGAAGAAGGCTCGAAAGTGCTCATCCTTGCCTCGGCGAAGATGGAAGGTGATCTTCGCCAAGGCGGCCAACAGGTCCTCCTCGCGGTCCTCACCGAAGTTCTCGGGGAGCTCCATGAGGGCGATCAACTCATCGCCATTGCCATCGCTGGTCATCCACGCCCGATCCCGGGCGAGATATTTCATGGTCTCGAAGGGGGTCTTCGTCAACTTCTGAAGGAGTAGCGGCCCTCGTGCACGGGGACGGGCCTTGGTGGTAGCAAGCCACAACCTGGCCTTGATGGCATAGTCCTGAAAGGCCAAGGATTCGCCATCCCACTCTGGCGGTGGCCCATTGCTTCCAAAGCTGCTACCACCGTCGCCCAAGTCACTATCGGCACTCCTGGTCGAGCTGCCATGGCGCCGCCGGTGTTGGCGGTGTGGATACCGGGCTCGAAGAAATGCCCGGAACTCATCACTGTCAAAGGCCTCTTCGGCCAGTTCCTCTTCATCCAAGTCACCAGGGCGTGGCAGCCCTTCATCAAACTCCTGGCCTTCCGGCCTCGACGAACCATCGGCTGCTGTCGCAGCCGCAACCGGGGGCATGGCTCAAAGCGAACCACCAACCAGGGACAACCCCAAAACACCCCAAACAAAACCGACCAACCGAGCCAGGTCCAAGGGCCGAACCTGGCTCCACTACCACTGTGGGCAGCAAGACCTTTTCACATGTGCATTGTCCCCTGCACATAGGGCCGCGTCGGGCCACCTCGAGAGTTAAACATTTCGGAATCGTGATTTCATCCAAAGCGACATGCTATTCACAATATAATATACAGTATATTGTTGGAAAGGTTAAAATCCAGCTTCGCTGTGAGCTTGACATGTGTTATCCAAAAAAGAGCAAGCATGTTACTGTTCAGAGCTCTTTTCCATCGCCTGACCATCGGTCCTGATTTCTTCAGTCTCCGACCTTCGAGGGGCTGGGAAAGGGATCTTGTATGAAGACTCACACTGGCAAGATGGCGAAAAGTGCTCCGCTCAAGATATGCTTTGCTTGCTAAATTCCAACAAGGGATTGAACAACTACTGTACCATCCAACAGTGCGCACGTTCTGAGTAGATCCCTGCATGGAGCCTCCAAACTGCTCACCTTCACCACCTCAGCCTTGCAGTCAAGGCTGGAAGGAAAAGTCATCGCGTGAGTCCAAAAGGGCAAATCAACCCTGACGCTTCGAACCGGCAGAAAGTAAGCACAAAGTGACAAAGTGCAACAACAAACCAACAAATGTATACAGTACAGTGTTTGAACACACTCACCAATCAGGCGTGTGCCGTTCCAGATCGATGCAGTGTTTGACAGAACGAACATGGTTAGCACCAGTGCCTACTCAACACAAACTTCAAACAGGAATGAAACTTTTGGGTACAGTCCCCCGTCCGTCCAAAGGCAGCATAGGCAAGAGGCAACAATTGGCACGTCTTCTGGTCACAAACCTCGCATTGCAGAATACAGAAATCTAACCAACCAACCACACAATGATGCGGCATCTCATCACCATGAACATGCACCCAACGTGGGTTGATTCAGCTCGGCTTCGGGTCAGTTGGAGACACAGCAAGAGACGGCCAAAGCAGCAATCACCGAAACAGGGAGAGTTCCAGCCATTTTGAAGCCAAAAGGCAGGCGAATGGGTCGACGCGGAGACAGGGTGCTCAGGGTGCTCCGTGAGACTCGCAGATCCGAGCCCTGCCCTTTGAGCGTCCATTAGAGTGACCGTCCCACTCGGAGTGTAAGAACATGTGACGAGTCTTCTAGTGGAATCCCCGCATCTCATCAGCGCGTCTCACCAAGCCATCTATACAGTCTATACATGTTACAGGAAAGGCCTGTGTGAGCAAATGACAGAAGCAAACAAACATGGACATAGCATGACATAGCATGTAGATCATTTAGACTCTATGCATTGACATGGGCCAAGGTGCCAAAGAGCACAAATGAGCAGGTGAAGTTTAAGGCACATAAGACACAAGCATTGCATGTCCATCTCGTTCGACCTGTACATGTTTCTGCCAACCAAGGGTCCCACCAACGGTTTCCCCCACATTCTGGCCTCTTGTGTCGACGCAGTTTCGCATTGTTCCCGACATCAAGGATGATGGGGCCTTTGCAAAACAATGTGGTCCAAAACATTCAAGAGCAGAATCCGAGCAGCGTCAACCCATTGTGATGACCTCTTTCTGCATATAGTTAAAAAATTGCTGCCCCAAGATAGAGCCATGCATATTACTACTGCATGCATAGACTGCTCCCAGGCCCTTTGCCTGTACAGGAATGAACTAGACTTCTTTAGGGAATATGTTGATGAGAGATCAATGCAGCTTTGACAGGTGTCAACCTTGAGGGCAGCTGAGCGTGCAGCATCTTCCCAAGCACCTCCTTCTAGCCTTAAGGACAACCGTGACATGGGATCTCAACTCGTCTTCAACCTGCTTGGGCCAGCTGGTGTTGGTGGAGAAGCAATGAGAAGCAACACGTGGCACTTGGCTGTCCTTTTCCCACCCGGCTACTGGCAGAGCTTCTTTTCGGCGTGGCACTCTGGTCCTCATGAATGCCTTGGTTGGAGTTATGTTGTATGGATCTGCTATGCCATCTGATGCAATGACCAGGGCAGCACAACTGAGCATGCAGTGTCCTGGATCATAAAGGTTGATCCCCCACAATGAATTGCATGATGATACCGCAGTGCCACTCCACTTAGAGCCCATCCTCCCCATGAGCACGCAAGGCGAGTGGAAGCATTTCGGAGTCCTCCTCATCATCATCTGAGATGCCACCTTCACACACCAGCTCAGCACATTGAGCCCCCACTGTTGCTTGGAGGATCCTTGCCAGCATGCTTGCTTGGGATGACTTTTATACAGCTGAAAGGTGCTTTTTAATTGCATTCCACAACCCTGACTGTTAAGATCGTTTAAGAAATAGTGTCTGAATCAGCGAGCTTTCCCTGGTGGAATTCGACTCTTGAGACAGGGCAGGCCGTCCCATCTCTAAACTTGCCGACAAGGACAAGACCTGTCCGTGCCACCCCTTCCAAACCCTTTGCTGCTCAAGCTCCGCTCGGACAGACTGCTCACATCCCCATCTTCCACACGGCACAGGTGGTTCACCCGCTGGCAAAACTTGTACTCCTGGCCGGAGCACACAAGTCGCAGTGTTTTCTCCAGGACAAGCACTCACTCCGGACGTTCTGTTAGCTTCCCGACGAGCACCCGACCCAAACCCTTGCAACCGGATCTTCGGTACATTGTCCTGAAAGGACTTGGTGCACAAGAGAACCGTCGCATGGAGAACGGCTGCGGCCAACTGGGATGGCCAATAATGGGCCATGAGCTCATCTTGGAACGCCAAAGCATCCATTAGCTTCGCTGCGACCTCCATCAAGCTGTGCATGTCTTCTGGATCAGCCAAAAGCTCTTGGCACAGGAAGAGGAGCAAGGAGACCTCGGCAAAGAATGATGCTAGGAAGGCAAACTCAAACTGGAGAAAGTCGGAGTCGGAATCACTCAGAAGAGTGTTACGGTTACATCAGTTTCAAATCTAGCTCGAGTCCAAACCTGCGTTGACGTGAACCTCGGCCATCAGAATTGATTTGCTCCAAGCTCACAAGCAGGAAAACCTTTGACCCCCCAGGTTCACCAAACCCAAAATTACAGAGTCATAAGTCATCACAAATCCTTGCACAACCCACCCATGATGGAACAGTACGAAAGCTCCGCGGTGTTTATCACACCTTCACCGACCTTATCACACATTCACCAAACAAAATCCATGTGCAAATCCTAGGGACCCACTCGATCAGCAGCACCCCCTCAAGGTGCACGTTGCACTCCAAGGCCGTTAAAACCTCCACCTCTGCGTTCACGAAGTCTTGATGTGTGAAGGCCTAGACGACGCTCCCGGCTGGGGTGACCGTGTTCCGGCTGAAAGCAGATTTTCAGAGAACTCCATCCATTCCGTGAATATTTGGGGTGTCCTCATTGGGGTACGGGGTGAAAGGAGTTCACGCATCACATGTTGATTATGTTGTCAAGAAAGTAAACTATGCAAATGTTGTTGTAAGGTGTTGCAATGCAAAGGCGCTGAAGCAATCACGGCAAATGATCAATGAATCGCAATGAGCTCAATTGAGCTAAAAGCCCAGATTTCCAGGAGCCACACGTATTGTAATCAAGCGCCCTCTCTAACCCCCCTGTGTTGCGACTTAGCTGCATTGCAGCTCAGCCAGTGCATGCGGGACTCCGAGATGCCATGACGCTGCCAGAATTTTGCTGCCAGGTTACCACACGTCAAAGCCACCACCTCGTTTGCACCGTATTGGATGGTGCATCGAAGGTACTGGCTGAGAAACACTGAAGGAATCCAGGTCTACACAGGCTCTATACCAAACAGAGCTCCGGAACGAAGGTGTCTCTTCAAGGATCGACCGGGTCCATCTGACTCGCCTGCCAATGGGCCTCCGAGTGGCCGCCCTGTGCCTTCCAATAGCGTTTCAACAGCAGCACTGCCTGCGATGGCACTTGGAAGGAGCAATGAATGGGTCATGATATCACAATTTAGAGCTACTAGTAGCCTTCGCTCCTGGCATTACTACAAGGAGCAAGAAGCTACTAGGAACAAAGGATCGCTACTAGGAACAAGGACGCTACTAGTAGCTCCTGGTATTCGAACTAGCATTTCAAGCTAAGCTGCTTCATGTACTTCAGTGGCCAATAAGTGCAAAGAAAACGCGAAAGAATCTTCGTCATCCTGCATCTGATGGAGGTATATACTCGTGAGAACAACCCCATTGAAAACTTCTTGAGGTCAAACGAACCTCAAGAACTGGGCTATTAACTTTGTATGAATTCCAAGCACTGTGTGACTCCACATGCAGTTCTGCGACCCACGACCCGTTTCTGACCTCCTGTCGGATATAAGCGCGATGATCGCGACAAACCCAGCAGAGATAGTCTACCAACTTGGTGAGCCGTGAGGAAGGCTCCCAAAGCTGCTGGATCTGATGCCGGTGTTGGCTCTCGTGAAGTGCATTCAGGATGTCCTCAGTTCTTTTTTCATCTCAACGCCGGAAAGACTCAGCCCATACAGACCCATAGCAACTTGTAAGGCTGGTCATTCCGTGCCAAAACACGGGTTGTATAATGTAAGATTTATATACATGTATCATGTATTACATTTATCTCTTCTTTAAACTTTACATATTTATGAAGGTGGTGTCCAAATTCCCTTTGAGATTGCTTGCGCAACTAGAAGCCTTCAAGTATTGCAGCAGATTGCAGCAAACAAGTTATAAAGTGGAACCGAATGTGGAAATACCTCGCTGGACCGATAGTGGATTCTTCGCAGCTGAACGATGCGCTAGACACACTAGTAGTCAAGCTGGTATCAATGGCAGTCACGTAATTATCTGGACCCCAGCCAATGAGCCTGGCTATGTCGGCTATGTTGCAAAACCGGGCATCATTGCTGTCCACACCGTGGTACCTTGCCAGCGGGAACAAATGCACCTTCGAGCCTTCCATGGCAGTGCGGGGCTAAAACCCCAGAGATGCTTGGGCCGCCAGTCTTTGAGGCTCAGACGAAGATCTTCCAGGCATGAAAAATGGCTCAAACAAATGCAGAACTTACATAGTGCCAACGGTGCGCGAAAGGTTTGACATATACTGTAAGTTACTATAACGACATGCCACGTGCATCGACATGCTAATGTTCTGCTGGAATACCCAGTTGATCCTAGTTGTACATAGCTTCTTATTCATGCACGGAAACAAGGAGGAAGAACATCGGGATCTCCTTTACATCCTTCACTGAAGATTGGCCTTGTCATTGTGGTAGGTCTGAGTCTGTTTCATTCTGTTTCACTGGCAGCAAGCGCATCGAAGCACCTCACATCCACCGACAACACAATGCCGGATGCGCTGAGTTGCCGACGAGCTTCATCCGCGCATCCGCACGAAAGCTCCTTCGCCTCGGCGGATGGAAAGGCACGGTGCCGGCCCGGCCGTACTCTTTGGACTGAAAGCACTTTGTTACTAGTAGGTTTTGTTCCTAGTAGTAAGGCCAGGAGCCCCTAGTAGCGTCGCTGCTCCTAGTAGCGATGCCAATAGCCCCTAGCAGCTTCTTGTTCCTAGTAGTAATTTGTTACAAGGTGGAGCAGTGATGTTCAGAGTGTGATGATGAGTCTAGACGAGGTGTCAAGCAATGCCCTGACCCCACCTGGAAGCTCACACTGTCACGCAGCCTGACCAAAAACATGTTCCGTGACAAGGAGGACAGCTGGGAAAAGGAACTTCCACCATTCCAAGGTCCAAGGTTGGATTGTTGATATACTGAAGCATCTTGAGATGCACATCAAAACTCCATCAAAACCAGGGCCCTGTGCGTGTGTGTGTGTGTGTGTGTGCCTGATGAAAGGAGGCCAACTCACAAGAAGCAAACTAAGCGTCTTTTGCAGGGAATCTGATTTATATAAGCAAATCTCCCTTGCCAGGAATTGCATCCCATGTGAAATTCACACGACAACCCTTGGGGGACCATTTTGTATCTACAAATGCCTCACCCCAGGTCCAAACCAACAAATCCATGGAAAAAATCAAGCCCCACAAGTTAAAAAACCTAAGTCTACAATATTGGGTAAGGGGTTCTCCTAGCTCCTGTGCCTCCTAACTCCCCAAAGATTTCGACCGAGTTTTCATCCAATGAAAACTTTGTCGAAAAGCTCTTTTCTATAAAAAGTGTCTTTTCTATAAAATGGTCGTGTCCAAGAAGACAGGGGTTGACCAAATTTGTAGAGGACATTTTAGAGTGGATGAAATCGCCACACAGAAACCACCAGACAGTCATAGATCCATCCGAATGGAAACCTCACATCCGCACCTTGCTCCAAAGATCCAGGAAACATGGAAGTTCTCCTTTTAAAGGGATCTGAAAGGTCCTTGGGAAGGGAGGACAGGCTGAGGAGATAGGTCGGATAGGCATGGATAGGCGATATGTGACAGCTCCGGGTGGTTCAAACACCTGGTGGCACCAGTCAGTCAGTGAGGCTCATGACGATCACGTTTGAAGTTGTAACCAGGAGACAACGCAGTGAGTTACTGTAATCATAATCTTGGCAGCTTGTGTTCTGAATACCAAGATGTTTCTACAAGATATGTTGCAAACCAGCCGCATCTTAAAGTAAATGTGTTGGGCCGTCCTAGTTGCCTTTCCTGCAAACCAGGTCCAGTCGTGATGTGACTGTTGGCCGCTCGAAAAGCTCACCCTACACGCTCCAACTGAATCCAGCCATATGAGATCCCTTCTTGGAATAATGGGCCTTAGCAAGATTGCCAACAACGCTGAATTGCCGACGAAGGTCTCTTCACTGGGCTTTTGCCAGGTGACATATGCACGAAGCAGCCACCCAGGGTGCACGATCTGCATCCCACCTGCTTCGATTTCGCTGGACACCCAACAACTGAAGAGGACGCCAATAACTTGCGAGCATCTTTCAACCAACTAATTGGAGGGAAACCGAACCCGTGTCCAATATTGAACTTATTGAGATGCCGTTGTCTTGAAGGAGGATGTGAGTTCAAACTCACATGGTGGCGCCCTCTACAGCGGGGCTTTGCCCTAGTGCCCTAGTGAGTCTAGTTAGGATATACTTTCCTTCTCCTGAAACTTGTGGACTACAACTGGAGATTCTTGGCCAACATCTCTCCTCTCCAGCCCAGCCTGCTTGCAAAGGACGAGCCCTGGCGTGCAAGTCCCGAACCACAAGGTCAAAAAGGGTCAAAGTCTTGACAACTCGACATCGTTCCACCGTCCGCTATTGCACACATGATTGCGGTTCCATTGATCGTCTCAGGGAAACACCAACCACCCACAAACGCTGGTCTACTGAAGCTGCCTAGCAGCTCCTTAACGATGAGGAAATGCCTAGATGTTGCTCAAGTATCCCTCGTTTGCCCATCCGATTGTACGACCCCAAGACTCTTCAGTCCGTCCGACTCTGCGGAGTTGACCATTTCGACCTGATGCCAGAGTTATGTACGTCCAACTGAGTCCAACCTCTTCGTGGATTCCGGTTTCCCACCGGAAACAACGAGGATCGCGGCCTCCACAGCTTTTCGGTCCGCCCAGCTGCCACGAGGTGCGTGGCTTCCCCCAGATTGTGCGCCAGCGTGGCCCCCAGGAGGCGACTGCAGCGGGCCAGGCTGCGCTTGGCGGCCTAAAAAGAAACCAGGTTGAGAGAAATCATGGAATGCTTTAGGCGCCAGGCCCATATCCAGTAGGCCCCTTAAAGATTTGTTTCATTCAATTCAAACATGTTCATGTATCCAACATCAACATGTGCATGAGCTGAAAATGAAGCCGGTAGATCAGATGCACAAAGATCTTTTAACTTCGAAGCATCCAAGCCTGCGGACGCTTTATCCTCTGCCTTGCTATGGAGGAGGAGTCGAACAACCCACCGTTGGCCACCCTACCACTGGTGAAGTATGTGTACCTCTTGAGTCCATCTCCCAATGCGCTCAGTGCAAAACTAGCCACAGCCAGTCCACAGCCCTGACAACTGGACAGCCTGCACTCCCCCTGGCCTGGCCCATCCCAGTGAGGCAAATGCAACCTGCAAGGCGTGGCTCGGAGTTTTGGTGCTAGAGAGATTTGGCAAAAAAAATATATGGCATTTTGGCAGAAGCCGGACACCAAGAAATTGAACAGAAAGTTTGTCTCATCTCATGGTTTGGAGGGTTTCGGCTTTGAGTTTCAGATATTTCAAGTTCACCAAGAACTCAGGTCCGAGATTTCGGGTTGTCCCAAGAACTCGACTTCTCGATCAAGTCGCTTGGCATTGAGGGTCCTATCGTCTCAAAAGGTGCCAAGATGCATCCTTGTAGGGTCTCTGCGCGAAGCGATCGGGCCACCGCTCGAACCTGAAGGATCTGAGAGGGCCCTGGTGGATTAGGCTTTCAGTGGACCATGTCCAGGTGTATGGGTACATGTGGAGCGAGGCCAAAAAACATCCAAAAACTAAGCAAAGATGGGTGTGGTCTACAAACACAACACCAACAAGCATCAGCAACAGCTTCCTGCTGCAGTATTGCAACGAAACGTACTGCTCATAAGTTAAGACGTGCTGAGACACGCCGTCACAATCCTCTCCATCCACCGAGATCTTCTTGAAAGCCTCAGTTGATTGCTTTTGCTGGCTTAGGCTTAGCTGTTTGCTAGAGTTGAGCAGACCAATGCGGCAACAAACACCGTGCTTACCACATGAAGTCTCCGTTTGATTTCGTCTTTTCACTGTGTTCATCTCATAGTAGATATCAATGTAATTTTCAACCCCAGCATGCATTCCTTGCCATCGTTGCATGTGTTGGCTCCCGGTTACTGTCAATTTCTACACCATGGTGGGATTCTTCTGACTGATCACACTGGTCAAGTGAGTTTGGGGCACCGGGCTTCATGGATCCTTTTGAGGATCTTTGCCAAAAACTCCAGTTGCTGGTCATGCTGGTGGGCTGCAACTGGGCAATATGCCTTGGTGGTAACTTTCACCGGACAAAGTGCTGATGAGTCTGTTCCAGCTTGACTTTGTCTTTCGACATTCCATACACGGCTGAACCTGCCAAAAGGTGTCAATTCACCAAGAGCCACTGCCTAAATGAAACCTATGTCATTCAGCACATGATGGGAATAAAACACCTTGAGCCTACTAATACTAGATCCATCTGCTTTGTTCCACTCATCCACAGATCACCTCCTCAGAATATGCTGCATGCCTAGCTTGGTGCCACCCTCGTTGGTTCCCACAGTAGCAAGCAGGGGCCAAGATCCGACTTTGCTGAGCGTCCTTCGAATCATCCAAACGCCGGCGCTTGAGGAAGGGGGTCAGCTCTGACTGGCCGGTCACACATCTGTGCTTTCAGAGTCAGAGGAACTTAAACTAACAGATCAGCTTGAGATCTGCAGGTGTACCAACATGTTGTGCCAACGGGTGGAGTTAGCCCCGCCGGCAACATATATCCGATCGGTCTTTCAGGGTGTGGGGGTGGGGGGGTTGGGGTCAGCTTCGTCCGTGTTACTACTCGCGTACATCGACTTTGACGTTGACTTGTCGACTCGGTGACCTTTCGTTCGCTCGGTGACCGCTTTTCTTGGCTTAGAGGACGACGTTCGAGGTTTGTTTTAACACTGCGTAGAATGGGTTTTCTTGGCCGTTGCGATGCAAAGCTGCAACGACAGCACGTTGAAGGCCTCGCAGCGTTGTGGCTCCGCCAACATCCAGGGTTGGACTCAATGCTCGAGGCTGTCAGAATACATAGAGAAGCTGTGCAAGACACTTGTCCACCAGCTCAAATGTACAGTGAGCTCAATTGGGAACAAGACTTATGTCTGGCGGCTGAACAATGAGCCTTGGCAAGCTGTACATGGAGCAGGCGGGTGAGTTGGGTCCGTCAACACGCATTCAACTTATCATCTTGCAACTCATGAGTTGCAAGACGATAACTTGAGTGTCCGGAAAGCCACGAAGCCCTGTAAAACACATGATTTTTCACCCTCGGTGTGTTGCGTTCGGGGGTAACCCCCCCGTTTACCCAACATGTTGTCCATTCTTGAAAAGTACTCGAACATTCCACGAAATCAATCCAATTCGACGCGACTGATGGCTGTACTGTCCGTCCTCGTCATCGAAACAAATCTAGTCCAACATGGCGCAAAGCGCTGCTCGCCACCTCTCCCTGCCTGGACTCCGGTGATGAGACCCTCCAAGTCGAGTCCTTTCAACATGCGCTAATCTGAAGGAGGTTGGGTCACTGGATGAAAAAAAATTGAAAGTGAAACCAGTGAAGCTATAGAAAATATATACGTGGTTCTCTCTCTTCGGTTTCCATATCCTGAGGCCCTGCATGGATTGGTTGCGGCTACAGATTCACAGAATTGGGGGACGCTTGGATCAAAAGGAACGTATAATATATCGGAGTGGACCTGCCCAACACGAAGACAGAACTGAATTGCTGTGAAATGCATGGCTACTCCTACAGGTAAGCTGATCCAGTGGATCCACTTGCGCATGTCAAGCAACCGAAAAGCAGGTCGGTCGCTTGGCCTCGCCAGGTACTGCTAATACGACCACAGCATCGGGCAACCCATGGGCGGCCTTGGCGCAGATCATGCGCGAAGGGCAAGAATGGTACCACCTGGTCAGAGGGGACGTGCGGACGCAGCAATTGGGCGCTGGCCATGGCGGTCATTTCTGGTGTGAAGAAAATGCATGGCCTCGGCAACCCTCCAATGAGGTGGCAAAAATCCTCGATAACAGAAGTGCATCTTGGCAGCGATGTTTGTCCGCAGATGCATCAGAAAACGGCAGATTCACCCGGAATCCTCCACATCGCGCTAAACCAGAAGAATATATATACGTCATCGTCCAGTGTTGCGCTCAGAACCAATGTAGTTTTCAAATTTAAGAATGGGCAAAACATCACAGATTTTCCTACACCTGCTCTTCCCTTCCAGTGTCCTCCCATCTCTGCCCACGGGCCTTCAACATCTGGCCCTCCAGCTCCGGCCAAACATCTTCGCGGTCGTCCACCACCAGCACATTGCGGCCGGTTGGAAAGATCTGCGAGAGGTCCTTGAGACCTGGGACTCCAGTTGGGTGTGATGACAGCACCACTGTTTGAAGGATGTTGAAGGGCCAGGTATCTGTACAAGTGTTTTCAGATTTTGCGGTATCTCTTTTACAGCGATGTGCTGTATGTAGCCGATATTACGGAACAGTTCACATACATATAGAGAGTTCATGAGATTTCGAGTTGGCAATTCAGGATCGATGTGGGTAGGGTGTTGTAATAAGTGACTCTTTGGCAATCTCTCAAATGCTCAAACTCGAAAGTGGTTGTACTTGCCCAAAAAAAAACACAAAGGATGACAAACTACGGGACCTCAACCATGCAGTCTTTGGACAGCTGACACTGGAGTGGGGTGTGAGAATGATTCTGAACTCCTTCTCCCGCCTGTGGGCGTGTTCTCGCGGTGGAAGATCCGGGGTGGTTCCCCGAAACACAACCCGACGTCGACGTCGAAGCCACTGAGCACTTTGTGCGCATAGGAGCCTGGAAAGCACTTGGGTTTGAAACAAAGACCTCAAATGAGATCAATGTCTTGAGTCACCTTGCATCCTTCTTTTAGTGACTTTGCTAGACTGGTGAAAGGCTGCAAAGTCTGGTGATCAACAGTGTCTGAACTTGATTGCAATAAGGCAAAGGACACAACGAGGGTTCGTCTGTAGGAATCTAGAATCTGGAGCCTCGTCCTATCGCATCCTGACTTTGATGAGTCTTTCTGCAGGGAAGATAGCTGGAGCCCGTTGCTCCATCTGAGTCCGAAGATAGTGCCCCATCTAGCCGCCCCTGCATCAAAGTCCAGAGCACTCACATCCGTCCGAGTTTTTTCCCCCTCCGTTTCTTCGCCAAGTCTGTCTCAGTATCTCTGGGCCCCTCCTGTCGCTTGGGTGTAGAGATACAGCTCAAAAGTCTCCTGTCCCAGCTCCCTTCAGACCGCTCCGCAGGACCGGTTTTGCTCAGCACCGCTCTGGTCTACCTGGTCTACCTACCATCCTCATGTAGTTCAACTGCTGCTTGACAGGAGGCACTTTAACTCCTGTCCCGTGCACCTCAGAAGTATCTTCCAACAAAGGAAACCATATAGGAATCACCTCGAGATAGGATTGTCTCAGGATAGGGTGCAAAACAATGGAAAGGATATTCAAAGGGCTCGGATTTAATTTAGGATTTGTTTGATTTTTTTTAGATTTGTTGTTTTTCGTTTCGTGGCCAGGGCAGTACTTTGTGGACCTTCAAGTGCAGATTTCGTTGCACGTGCAGTACTTTGTGGACCTGGAAGTGCACTTTGTGGACCTTGAAGTGCAAATTTCGTGGCAGGTGCAGCACTTTGTGGACCCTGAAATGCAAATTTCGTGGCAGGTGCAGCACTTTGTGGACCTTGAAGTGCAGATTTCGTGGCAGGTGCAGCACTTTGTGGACCTTGAAGTGCAGATTTTGTGGTAGGTGCAGTACTTTGTGGACCTTGCAGTGCAAATTTCGTGGCAAGAGCAGCACTTTGTGAACTTGGAAGTGCAGATAGAGAGAGATAGATAGATAGAGAGATGGTGAAAGAGAGAGAGAGAGAGAGAAAGAGATAGATAGATAGATAGATAGACAGATAGATAGATAGACAGACAGGTAGATAGATAGGTAGGTAGATCGATCAATCGACCGACCGATCGATAGATAGATAGACGCATAGGTAGATAGATAAATGGAAAAAGGCTAGACAGTGCGGAAAGAAGCTATGGGGAAAGCTGGGTGTGGTTGAAGTGGCCCGCAGCCTCCACCATTGTGGGGTTTTGCAGGTCATGTGTCATCAGACATGTTCATGTTAACACCGAAGCTTGAAAACCTCTTTGTAGCGTTGTCACGGCAAAGCGAAGGTGGGCCTTATCATCCACCTTTGTGGCGTTGTCAATGCAAAGAAAATAGTGGTTTTGGTACTTAGTTGTCCCGTAGCAATCGTGTATATTAAGAAAGCGGGAGGGGGGCGCGGGGGAGGGTGTGGTTTTAGAAAGCGGGACCCGCAAAACAAAGTATAGTCAGCAACCCGGCACTGAAGCAACCACCTGAATTTAAAGGTGAGCGCTGCTTTGAGCCAAACAATTGCCGGGAACAAGTTGCGCTGCGTCTCCAAGTTTCAAGTTGTCATAGGTAGCCAAGTGTTTGATGAGATTGGCGTTCTTGATTGCTTAGCCGTCCCGTAGCAATCGCTTAAGTTAAAAAAGCGGGAGGGGGCGTGGGGGAGGGCGCAGCGCCCCCCCGCAATGAAAACCAAGTATAGTCAGCATCCCAGCACTGAGAGCAAACGCTGGAATTTAAAGGTCTGGACCGTCGGACCGGCACTTTCCTCATCTAAATTCTACTCCCGGGTGGCTCACAAACGGCCCTTCAAACTCTGAGGTTGCAGAGTTCTTCCTTTGAGAAGCAATCGGAATTCATTGACCTTGCTCAGTGTCTAGACTCTAGAGTCTAGAGTCTAGAGCCGTTCAGCCCATTGTCCTGCACGTGAAGGAGGAATTCCTTCAAGCCAGGCCGATGTTGAAGCTGGCCAGTCTCAGTGTTCGTTGTGACCAGGGTGTGGTCCTGACCGAGACCAAGGTCAGGGTAATTAGTTGAAGATTGGTGTTTGGGGAGGTTAGAATGGATGATGTAAATGGATGATGTAAATCGATGGAATCCGTTTGAAATAGCCAATAGCTTGGGATGATCTTATACATCCGCCAGAATACAGGGATGCGCCAATGCGCCTTTCACAAGGCAGCAGTCATGGAGCTTGTTTCTTCAGCAAGAGTTTTGGAATGTTGCAACATGTTGCAACCATTGGCAAAATGGAACAAATGGGGTGAGTGAAAGAACACCCTATCAATGATGACAAAACTAGAGCTTCGACAAGCGCGATCGCTACAACATGACCAGTTCATGGCATCTGGTCGCCCTCCGTCACCCGCATCACCCGCCGCACCAAGTCCAGGATTAAGGCCATTCGCTGGCGGCCTGGGACTTGGACATGACAATAATCTATACCATGTCCCACATAAGTTAAGGAGTCATAGGTTAAGGTACTTGATAAGGTATTATATAGAATTATATAGATCCAATATGATCCAATCATGTCCTTCTTTCTTCTCTCCTCAACATCTGTCAATTATTCATGTTTAATCCGCAGCCAGGTTGTACTTCTTCAAGCTTTCCGTTCTGAATCCGAAAGACACCCACCTCTGTCCAAGCTGCCAAGCACTTGGCTTGAAACCTCCCAGCAAAAGGCTGGCATCTCGAGGCCACAGAGGTGGGGATGTAACAATGTTCGCTATTAGAAACAAGTGCCTCGCTACTAGTAACAAGTGCCTTACTAGTAGTAACAAGTTACGAATTAGAATTGTAATTAGCAAAGGAATCTACTAGGAGTCTCTGATAAGGAATGACGATCTGCTGGAATGCAGCACAAGTCAACACGATTGCATGGAGGTACCCCCCGACTTCCGAGTTCTCATACCTTTACACCTCCCCTTGCTTGCGTTATACCAGTTGCAGGGTACGACTATGATGCACAACTCATAACGCCATGTTGGTATCTAGATGCACATCTATAATTCATCTACAGTATAAAGTCAGGAGGAACGAGACGACCACCGCGTCACTACTTGTTGGTTCACCCCAATCCGTGCCTTCAGCTCCTGCGTGGTGAGAAAGCCTCACCACCAACACGCGAGGACACGGAAATTTGGCGTTCTAGCTATCGGCAACGAGACAAGAAAATCCACTCTAGAGCGAATCTGGTCTTGGTGAATTCGCAATGATTCACTGAAATCAAAAATTGTAGGAGCAAGGATGCTACTAGGAGCAAAGGGCATCGCTACTAGGATCAAGGACGCTATTAGGGGCTCCTGGCCTTACTACTAGGAGCAAGGACGCTACCAGTTGCCGCTGAATGAGTTGCTCGACCGCTCGACCGGCGCCCCCTGCGGCATGCGTCGGTGCCCTGCCTGGCCGGCAAAGGGCGCTGCTGTCCACTGAGGTACCGCAGTGGCCACACATCCCGGCGTAAACGACCTCGAGTGAAACTCCAAAACGGCATAAAACGATGACATAAAACGGCATTTCAAAACGGCAGGTATTTGGATGTTTAAAAGTTGATCATGATTTTAGTGATTGGTGTGAGCAGGTTGGTGTTTGGCTGTCCTGGAGCAGTTGTCTACAATCAATCCGTGTAATTACAGTCCACGCCTTCTTGATCCTGTCTCGTCCTTTGCTGATCTTGCTTGTTCTCATATTCAAGTTCACTAATTACTCTTGTCCAAGTGTCTCTGGCTCATCTTCCTCTCCTCAATGGAAATGGCATCCCACTTATCTCAGGTGCTGACATCGTGTGGGCACTCATCTGAGCCCATTGGGCAACCAGTGGCTCGCACGTCGCTGGATCGCTGCTGACTGCTGTAAAGGTGTTTTGAATGGAGATCCTTTTGGTGGGAAAGTACGACTGAAAGACCTCCAACCTATTGTCTTGAACCTTCAGGGTTGGACGGAGGATAGGTGGCTTGAGGATCAAATGTCATTCCAAATATATCTACTTGAACACTTACACATGGACATTCCAGCCGAGACTGGATGTAAGCTGAGAATGGCTGCAGGAGCTGTCCTTGGCCCTTGACCTGATGATGTTGACCTGATGATGTCTTTTACACCAAAATCTCAAAACATAAGAAGGTTTCATGTGTGAGTCTGATGTTGGAACTCTAAAGAACTCCTTGATGGATCAAATTAAAACTACCGGTTTTGGAAAAACAGGAAAAGGATCCAACGAATCTAAACAACCTTTTCTGACGTATCCTTTCTTCAAAATTACTTTCCTGGTCTTTTGCCACTTTCTATAGCACCCGGGCCGAGATGGGCGCCGAGGCCGCACTGAAGTAGGTGGACACCACTGAGGCCTGTGGTCAGAACGGTTGCTGGGTCAGTGAAGGGATCGAACGGCAAAGCCATGGAAGGTGGAAGGAGTATGAAAATGGTCCCTTCAAGGGGCTTGCGCTGGGGTATCCCCAGCTTGGGCAGCCAGAACACCAAAAAAGGTCCCTTGGAAGACCGGTCTTCCTCAAAAAACAGTGCTTGTTGCAACTTCTACATTGGTGGAGGGGAGTGCATTTCGTCGACTATCCAGTTTCATGACAGATACTTTTGATGTATTGGTTCCATCTTCAACCACGTTGCGCCTCATTGCTTCCTTCACTGATGCGCCTCAGTCGATAGAGGAGTGGAGAGAGCTGAGAAGTGTCGGCTGTAGCAACCTTACTGCACAGTTGATCCAAAACGATCTGGAAGTTTGCTTCGACCCCAAGACATCAGGTGGAGCCACATGAAAAGCCGTGGCCCTCCGAACGGTTGAGCTCCCAACGAGAGGGTCTCGCCTGGCTCTGTCCTCCACAGGGAGATCCAACAGCGTCCAAGATGTCAAGCGAGTCTGCAAGACAGCGCTCACCAAAAAGACTGTCCCGTGTCAAGATCTGCATCAGCGGTTGCGTGTCACTGAATGTTGTTCGTGCCCAAAGCTCGATGAGGGTGGGAAAGCCGAGCAAGCTTTCTTGACTAAGTCAGCTAATGAAACATCATGATGTCCATTGCTTAACCTTGCTTTTGTCACTGACCAACAAACATGATGAACGGTCATGAGTCATGAGCATTGGGAAAATCACTTCATGTCCCTTTTGCAGGTGCATTCTGTAAAGCCAATGCACAAATGACAAAGAAGTCCCCCCCAAAAGTTTGCATCAACGAAACTACTCACCAAGAAGTGGGTCTCCAAGTAGCCAAAATTAGATAGCGAAGGGAATCAACTAAACATAGCTAAACTATGCATCATTGGTTCTGCATGGTCTACAAAGAATACCTGAGATTCATAAATGGCTAGTGGATGCACATCAATCTTGAGTGGATAAACTGTATCCATCACCATCCACCTCCTTCCGTGCCAATCTAATTACATGAGTTTCTCAATGAACGGCAACTCCTCGCAGGCTTCATGGCGCCATCGCTCAGCCCAAAGAAAAGAAATCTGAAGGTGATGGCGGTTGGGTTGTTGGGCTGCTGGGCTCTTGGCTTTGAAGAGAGACCCCGAAAATCGCTGCTATGAAACAGAAAAGGAGACCCTAGATTGGACCTCAGTCAGTCTAAGTCTAAGACATCCTATTTGACATCCAAATAGAGTGTGTGTGTGTGTGTGTGTCCATTTGCCGGGCTTGCTTGGCTGGGAGCTGGGCAAAAGGTGCAATCTGATCGAACACTCATGAATAGGGCAAAGTCGCTCAGTGGAGGGTTGAAGGCTGAGTCCAGGAGGGTTGAAGGCTTGAAGGCTAGAGTGAGGTCGTCTTGAAAAGAGTTGGAGTTGTCCAAAGGGTTGCTTCAGCTGTCTGACACTGTCAAGGCATGGAATTGCCAGCTGGCGACATGGCGGCGCCCATCGAGGCGGAAAATGGGTCCGTTCATGAGAAGACTCTGCACACCCTCTCTCCCGACGCGCGAAAAGGTCTTCCAAGAGGTTCATCCATTCCGCAGCCGTAGAGAAAAGCAGAAGCACCCAGACCCCTCTCCAGAAGACCGTTTCCAGCCAGTCTAAATTCATTGTGAGCTTGTATATCGGTATATCATATTTGCAAGCAAATTCAGGGTGCTTCATGATGTAGCATGAAACCCTCACCATCTCAGCCTCTTCTATCTGCAGGCAGACGACATTTATCCACAAAGAAGCCCTGAAGAGGTTCATGTTGGACCGGAAGATAAGACAAGGGCACTGCTGGGCACTGCCCACGCCGAGGCTCGGCGAGTTCTTTTCGCCAACGGCGGAGCGCAACGTTGGCTAAGACTTCTTTCACAACTGGGGACTGGCAAAACCTTGAGCGGCCTTACTACCCACTGAACAATGGCCGTTGGTGGTCAGCAAATGGCAAACCCTGTCTCATACAACAAGAGCTCTCTCTTCTTGACCATCTGCCGAGATTCACAGATTCTTTTTGGAATGTCAGAATGACGGGGGCCATTGGCCACTGCATCGTTGGGCAGGCAATTTCAAGCAGACTTTGAGCGCCTTGGCTCCTCTTGGGCAGCGCATGGAACCCCATCCACGGCTGCTTCCAAGTCGTCGCGCCGCGAACATTCGTCAACGAACGTGATAAGACACAGGCGGATACACCCAGGCATCCGGGTGTTACTGTAAACAAAACAGTGGCTTTACGCCGTTGACTAGTCCTGATTTCAAGTGGCAGTGATAACCATCCCGGAGAGCACGTTCCTTGACAATGGGCCCATTGGCCCAACGGTTCGGCGAACTCAGCGGCCACCTGAGAGGTCATCCCCCTGTCCAACTCCCACCGGATCACTGTGGCACCAAGATCTACGGTTTCCGTCGATGAAAGCCCCATACAGCACGGAAGTTTCTGTGCTGTATGGGGATTTCATTTTTGATACAAGTACAGTAGAGGAGTTACATATGTTATATGTCACATCTTCATGTTTTAAGTCACATCTACCGATTGGGTGCGCTGCAAAGGTTTAAGTCAATTCAGGGTTGTTTAAGTCACCTCCGATCAACATAGAACTGCATGGGTACGCTCACTTGAAGGGATGCAACTTTTGTCAGGTCGATTTTCAAACAACAATGAGGATGCTTGTAAAACAGCTGCATTTGTTGATATCATTGGCAAGCAAATCACAATGGGTATGCTATGTTCAGGGAGGAAAACTTTGATCACCACCATTGAAAGTCAATCAGGATGCCTGTTAAAAAGCTGTGACTGATATGAAATTGGTGAAGTCACAATGGCTCGGACATTCATGTCTCATGTCTCTCAGGTCAAGCCACCTGTCTGTTCCATGGCCACATCGATCAGATCCTCGTCCTGCGGTGGTCATGGCTGTGCTTGGGCTGAGGTAGAGTCTGCCGTTGAGGTAACTCTGCCAATTGGCAAAGGTGGCACAATAGCCACAGTCTTCTTCCATGAGAAAGAGAAATTGGAAAGGACGCCCGGTTGTCAGGTTCTGACTGATGGAGCAGTTGCAGACTGGACCTTTTCGGAGGTCACAAAGGCATTTGCATGTCACAAGGAAAGCTAGCTTAGGTGGGAATCCTTACATAATATGCATAGATGCATATGATGTAGTGGAGAATCAAGCACAATGTCAATTGTGTGCGTTGTATAAAGTAATATTACTTTCACTGTATTTGCTTCCCGGAGAGTCGGATTGGTGTTTCACCTCGAGGATACATCCCATCTCCTCCAGTCCGAGCTTCTCAGCGGTATCATCCGCGGCAATGCGTTCACCATCCACCATGAAGCGCACCTGCCCAGCGAGGGACGCAGCTTGAAACCCTGATCCACCGGGTGAATGCTCAAATGCTTGCGATGCTTGTAGATGCTTGTAGTCCCCCCACAAGGACCACCTTCCACAGGAAAATTGCAAAAGTGACCCTCTGTGGGTTCACCATATAAATAGATGCAACCCAAGCGAGCCCGAGCTGTTCGACAGATCCATCCTCCACTTGTGGCTCAGCAAGAGTTGCTCTAGCCAGGCCTGAGAAGCCTGAAGCCCCAAGCGGCTGCAGTATGCATCCATCAGCTTCCTGCACGGCACAACTGCAGGAGATGTCCCGTGTGGGTCTGCCTCCCGGTACACATTGGGCTGTGAATGAGTAAATGAGTAAATAGCCCTAGTGGGATCACATGAATCTGGCAGCCCATCCAACCTCAACGGAGTTGTCTTCTTGATCTTGAACTGAACCTGGAGTGCAAGTGAGATCTCCAAAGCTGAAAGCGGAAGCCGCTCTGATCAAAAGGCTTTGGTCTCCATGTCCCCCTCAGCCATCACACAACTGCTTCACACTTCATAACTGTATAATAGCCATAATAACAATAGTAATAGCATGACTCATGACTCTAATAGCTTGATGTATATTAAATGCTTTGGCAATGCTGTTTTTTTGGACAACCCAAACTTTCATTGAAAAGGCCCAAATGACCAGATCCATTATATTGTATTACTAAAGGCAGAACAACTCAAACAAATCAACGCATGAACAGTGCGAGCCCCACACTTGTCTCACAGGGCATTTGGTTCACAGCTTTGGTGGCGCATTGGTTCTTCATTGGACATAGGTCTGCAGCCGCCCCTGTCCCCTTCTGTGCCTCGCTGCCCTGCTGATCTTTCACCTGTGGATTGGGCACCAAATGGTGCAAGGCTAATCAAGGGAAAACTCGGTCAACCAGGTAACCATGTCCTTTTAAGGTGGGCAAAGAGGCCGGAGTTTTGTGGCTGAGTCAGAGAGAGATTGAAAGGAAGGCTTGATATGAATCAAGGACAAGAAAAACCTGAGATTACAAACTCACTGGCGTAGGAATCGTGCTCCCAACTCAAGACGTCACTGGGCGCAGCGGGCGCAGAAATGCAACTGCGAGAAAGGCTGCTGCTGAGAGTCTCATCTACCTAGCTCTATAGGCTTTTTTAGTTGCTTCAGAAACATCCAAAGGATGTCAGAGTTGATTATCCTAGCATCACAACTCATGGAGCCCCGCACACTCTTCTTGTTTCACCATGTCTGCTTCACCGGAGGCCTGGCCTTCAATTGGATGTGCTGAGGTGCCTCTGCTGCCTAGGTCGCTTTTCGCTTATGATTAAGATTGAACGAGGCAAGTGCCAGGAGAGCATCAAGTGCAAGAAAATCTCCACCAAACTAGACATTGCAGCTACTAGGAGCAAGGACGCTACTAGGGGCTCCTGGCCTTACTACTAGGAGCAAGAAGCTACTAGGGGCTCCTGGCATCGCTACTAGGAGCAAGGACGCTACTAGGGGCAGCACCCTACAGTGCTCAGTTCAACACCCTCAGTTGGAGGGACATGATGCACCATGCTTTGGCCCCGGGCGTCAGCCATAGCTTCGCTCTTGAAGCGTCACCTCAAGCAAGGCTTTCATGTGTCTATGGAATCAACTAAAGGGTGCCTAGAGCATCCTAGAACTCTGCCCATTGGCTGCATAGATGTACAAGAAAAGGTAGCTTGATCTGATCTCTTGGAGGTCCTGCTCCCAGGCTGGAACCAAATACGGAGTTCGGATGGATGCAGTTTGACAGAACAACCAAACTACTGCGAAACTGCCGAGGAAGGCTCGTGCCAATGCATTTGCATGCATTTGCATGTATTTGCACACGCTCGTTGACATTGACATGGGTCCCGTTTGATTGAGAAAATGGGGAAAAGGGGGGCGGCTACTGCTTTTGTTCATCCCTCTCAATCGCCTCCATTGAAAGACCGTAAAGCCTATGACCTCTGCGACCCCGCCTGGGGTTGCGGTGAAGTCAAGCACTCTTGAGCCAAAAGGCGAGCAAACATCGCCAGATGGGCAACACTCAGGATGCAATAGACTCAACTCTGAAGGAGGCTCCTTCCCTTTGAGGACTCCACCCTGCGATGAAAGGTGTTTCATTGGAAACCTCTGCATGTGTCTTCTCCAATGTCAGCTATACATCAAAAACTAAACTTATGTTTAAAAAAAAAAACAAATGAACATGAAAGAGGTAATCTGCTCTGTTTTTGCCTGTGCTCACTTTTTGGGGTGTATTATTTCTGCATTCATGAGAACTTTTACCAGTCAGCAAGATTAGCGATTAACTGTACGCTGCCGCTCCTAGGAAAAGATGAAAAACAAAATGGTCGAAAAAAGAGAACCAATGCATGTTTGGCGTTTCTCTTGCCTGTGTTTGCAGTATGTATCCAATTTGGCTTGGTTGTATGCCTGTGGGGAACACTCTAGATGAAGAAATCCTCTACAGACCCGCCATAGGCGAGGCGGTTCCAAAGTGTGGTCCGTTTGATTTCTCGTGTTTTCGCGAGCTCGGTCAGTGGCACTTGCTACTGCTTCTTCTTCCTGGTAGCCACCTGTCTGCGTCTCTGGCCAATCTACATATGCCAAACAAAGGATATGCATCTGTAAAACCATGTAAAACCACACAACGTCTAGCATGCAGCGGGGCTACCATACGCATTTGACAACATCTGGCATCATATCTTGCCAGCATACCTCTGCCACTCTTTTGGTCCAAGCATGGAAAACCCCATCCAAGCTTGCAGATAGTGCAAAGGTCCAGGCTCGACCACTTCCGATTAGATTGGTTGGCATCATCTCACCCTGGCAACTCAAATTGATTCTTGCTTTCAAGATGTTTAAAATATATCGTGGGCAGTAGCCTACCTGTTTCGCTGGCGTCTCAAGACTTGTCTGGCCGATCGCATTGCCAGACACGAGGCTTGAACTCAGGGGCGCAGATCAACGGCCACCTGAGTGTCAATGAGTTATCAAATAATTTGTTGCTTTACTAGTAACAAGGGCATCGCTACTAGTAACAAGGACGCTACTAGTAGCTCCTGGCATTACTACTAGTAGTTAGAACTGGCCTGGACATGCCTGGACAGTTGAAGCTGGGACTTCTGAACAATGGCCGTTGGCAGATACAGTTATGCCCCAACTCAAAGCAAACAGTTGCGTTTTCCCCCAACTGTCATGCCTGTCTGTTCCATGGCAACATCGATCAAATCCTCGTCCTGCGATTGCAGCCGATCTAACTATCTTGCACGAGTCTTGACCATGCCTGCATGATAGGATGGCTTAGCATCACCGAACATTGACAGTTGCCTGGATATGTTCTTGAGGAAGCTGTTTGGGATCCTCAAATCATCGGATTTCGATCTGGGTATAAGCTTGACTTCGGGAAACAACTTGGGTAGGAAAATAGAAACTAAATTGAATCAATCAAGCACTGGTCCATACTTTGGATCGAACATGGTTGAACACTAGGTATATAGGGAGACCATCCGAAAGCTTGCAGCGACTCACGGCGACGGAGTGTCGCTTCTCCTCCAGTCCGAGCTTCTCCGCCGTGTCGTCCGCGGCGATTCGTTCTCCATCAACCATGAAGCGGACCTCAAACTGCAAATGTTTCAGACAATTTAGTTTGATCGCTCCTCATTTGAGACCTAAAGGCTTAAAGGTTTAGCTATATTTGCTGGAGGCAACATGCGAAGCAGAATGCCTGGTGTGCTCCTTTTATGTTGCATGCTGCCTTCTTTACTTTTTTTGCAGCACTTGTAAAAAAAACGTCAAAGGTCTTCAACCTGAACGAAGTTGACCGGCAATTTCTTGCATCCTACAAGAGAATGCTCTGGTATGTAGAGGCTTCTGTAAGTGCTAGATGATGAGGTGAAGGGTTTCCAGCTGGGCCGCTGCACCTGTGAAGCCTGAAGCCCCAAGCGGCTGCAATAGGCGTCCATCAATTTCCTGTCCCAGTCGCACCCCCATCATTTGCAGTCGCAACACGGTAGCCGTGCTTGCACGAAAACGGAAGATCCGTTTAACATCGAAGCCTCACCGGTTGGACCTTTTTGAGGAATCCTCCCGGAGACTAGGCTGCTTAAGCTCCTAGGTACGTAGGAAGCAGGATAGCTCGCGCTTCAAGCTTTCCCGGAGCTTCCTTGAAGAAGCGCCCGTGCTATTCATTTGGTTCCTAGATTCTTAGGGAAGCTTAACATCTCTCTTTCGTCTCATTTCACTTCATGTCAAACCTTTCCAACATCTGATTCGCACCACACCTTCCCTGTAGCCCAGCCTCAGAGGCGTCGTCTTCTTGATCTTGAATTGTACCTGGCTCTTCTCCACTGCGCCGTAGTTTGGTTTCCCCCAAAGAGAATAACTTGGGTTTCCTGCGCCTCATTTCTCTTGTTTACCACAGGAGGTCGGGAACAAAATGTTCGACGAGCCCTTTGCTTTGCCGCCTTTGAACAGCCGGGTAATTGTGGCAACGCCCTCTGTGTCGTGGTAATTTTGCATTGCCGTGGTAGCCAGCTACAAGTGGTACAGGCAATGGTTCAGTGTAGTCTCTCTTGAAGCAAGGAACACCAGTCAAATGAGAGACATAGTCCCCCCCCAAACAGAACACACATATACCAAGGAACAAGTTCTACACCAATATACCAAGCCTTCCAGCTCTCACCATCTGTCCCGCACCTCACTGCCCTGCTGGTCCTTCACCTGATCGGTGTTCAGCAACGCAAGAGATGTGTTTGGTGACCGTCTGTTGTCCTCCTCCGCTGCAGCCCGGAAAATAGGTCCGGAATTCGGAGACTGATCTTTTTGCCTCAAGAAAACATGAAATCAACACACCAGTTACATACATACGTTACATATATATATATAGCCATACATGTTATAGATTTACTGTATACATTTTGAACTCTGCGTGAGGTATCAAACCGACCCTCGCCCTCACATCCCATCTCGATTTGGCTGAAAGGCAGGTTCCCACAGTGGTGTTCACTAGCCGAGCCTTCAGTTGGATGTGCTGAGGTGCCTCGCCCTGAGACCAGTGAGCTGTATATGGGTGACAAGAGATGCCATGTCCTTCATGTGCGTCTGCATTGGGCTAGGGCGGCTAGGGCTTAGGGTTGGATCGTTGCGATGCCACAGCTACAACCAAAAGCGGGAGTTGAATGCTCGTGTTAGGTCTTAAAAATAAGTATGTGAGAGAATTTAGACTTCAGAACTTCAGATACAAAGCTCCCTGGTGCACTTAGAACCAGCATCAGGACGAAGTACGTGTTGGAACCTTCCACAGGCGATTGACAATGGTTTACTTAGCTTACTTAGATCCAATCCAAAATCACAAATGCCACATTGTCCGCCTCTTTTTTTGACTGACTATGGCTGGGCTTCCGGACTTCAGCCATGGTCAGTCAACCTCCACGCTGTACGATTGAAGGGTCAAGCCGTATGACTCACCGATAGCAGGTCCAAAACAGGTGCAATGTGCGGAAACAAGAAGCTTTGGAACATGACCGGTCCAGTTGTATCTGACAAGATCCTCGGTATGGCTGGCAATTGCGCATCAGTAGCATGGCCCATCATAGACCTTTCTGCCAGTCTCAGGGGGCCTTTCAGAGATTTGCGGACAGTGCCGGAACACCAAAGCCAGAAATTGCTGCTGGTGCACCCAGACCCCGAGACCCCGAGTCTACTCAGCAAATTCCAAGATCAATGCAAGGCTCAATATTGCACATATCCCTTGACCAACAAGACACGCTGGTATGTGCTAAGTCCCTACCCATCGTCCTACAATATTATTCTATATTATTCTACTATAAGATTTTACAATTGCGAGCACAGCTGGCATAGACTGACCCTTTCTTCACAAAAAAACATCCTCCGAGAGGCGGGTGAAAGGGGTGAAACGAGATGGGGAGCCAGTCCATGCCAAAGGAACATCCAAGAGACATCGTGGATTTGATGCATCCAGAACACGATCTGTCATTGGCAGGTCTTGGTTCTGCAACCTGACAAAGTTCCTTTTGACTTGTAAGGCTCTCTCGCCATCCTGAAGAAGCTCCTTCGAGCGGAAGGAGGCGCGGGCCCCCTCCTTGCCGGATCCAAACGGGATCCAAAGATGCGATCCATTGCACTGGCAGCCTGTTAGCGGACTTGCTGAAAAACTGCGATGTATTGTTTCGGATCTTTGGGAGGGTGTCGTTTCTGGGTTTTGCTGCTCCCCGTGAAAATTGCCCAAGTCTGGTGGCCGAGAGTCTCACCTTCCAACTTCCGTGAGAAAGCGATCTTGTTCCCTTGAGGGCAGGTGGTTTGGTCCAAACCATGCATGACATGATTCCATTCGCCGGACATTTCTTACAAGTGAAGGAATATTGCAGGTCTCTAGATCCGTTCGTAGCTAGAGTTTCAACAGGCGTGCAACTGCCGCAAATTGGATTCTTCAAAGCTTCAAAGTGCTCTTTGTCACTGCGAAGCTTCTGTCGTTCAAATAGTGCGAACCAGAGAGAAGCGACAAGAATCAGGGAAATACTTGACTTGTGAGAACAGTGGTTGAGTAAGCATTCATGTCAGAGCGAATCATGAACCATCAAAGTTGCTTACCCATGGCACTCCAGCCGATCAACTCTTGATTTTGTTAAAAGCACAAGGATGCCTGAAACTAGAGGAGTCCTCCCACATACCAAAATGCTAACAGCTCTCAGATATTCTCTCAGGCAATCTACTCCGTCCCCTAGTTTCGCAAGCATCCATCCCCTGGAAAGGACGAAGAAACCCCACCCTCTCATTGAATTCTCCGGTGGAGTTGATGGACGGACATGACTCACAAGCAATAGGCTCGGCAAAGTGGGCATTGTGCAGCCCTCTGCCTAGTCAATGAAAACAGATCAATCCAAAAAATCAACGAAGACGCCAAAAGTCACTGTGAAGGGGCTAGGATCTCAGACCCCGTTTTTTTTCCGACTACAAACAATTCATAGCATCAAAGAACCGAACCTGGTCTGACGGTCCGTCTCTTCTTTCACTTGTAGATTCTTTGATGCATAAAATAATGAAGTAAGTGAGGGAAAAAAACGAAAATTAAAAAAACGTCAAGATGTATCAAATCAATTGCGTGCCTGGTATGGTTGTCCCATTCAATTCCCAACTCCGAAACATGGCGACTGTATGTGACTGGGCTTTTCCAGTTCTTCTTCCTCATTGATTGTCCCACATGTTTGAGGTCCCGGCATCCAGTGGGCCACACACCTCGGGCGCTACAATCCGTGAGTGGACCAGAAGAGTTTCGCTTGGAAAGCTTCTCAATGAACTGTTGGAATTCGTCCTGCACATTTGGGAGTGAGAGATGTCCCCCTTGTTGCGCCAAAAAAGCATACATTCTTGGCAGGTACCTCCAAAAACCGCGGACACCTTCAATTTCTTCAGGCCATTTCAGGCCAAATGACAGCCATCTTCCAGAATCGAGACCTTTGAATTCTGTGAGCATGATGAGCACAGCGCATAGGTGGAAACCTTCGTTCTCCCGCACTTGGAAGCACACTCCGCGTGAAAGAAATGTGTACAGCGCAGCATGGTCACAGCTTCCTTCTCCTGGGAAGAGAAATCTTTTGCGGTGGATACTTGAAACATCATAGACAACTGTCGTGGGATTTTGAAGGTCAAAGGGTCCTGAGAAGCTCTGGGGTGATTGCAACCCGTCTTTAACATAGAATTCACGAGAGTTGCTATTGCCGCAATTGAAAAAAAAAAAAAAAAAAAAAACATTGTTGTGGCGCCCGAAAGGCGTTCTGAAAAGTTTCGAACACCGCACGACCCTTCGAAATCTCAAGTCCGTGTGGAAATCTCTTCTGCACAGAAACTGCAAGTTTTGCACATCCACTTTTCGTCCCACCTGGAAGGCGTCAAGGCAAATGGCGCATTGCGTCTCACCGCCGGCACCAGCATACGGAAACTGAGCCACGAAGGGTTTTAGTGTTTGGAAGGGTGTGGGAAGGAGCTGCCTGTGGGTCAAAATCCTGCCAGTCTTTTTTCTATGGATTCCACGGTTTATGTTCACCTACCATGGTTGGGAGCATTGCCAACACTATCAAATGTGATGTCTATCCAAGTACTGAGACTCCATGTGTTGCACAAGCACAGCTTGACAAGCCACACATAGATGAACGTCACGGTCTTTGAAGGGGTAGTCTGATTGAATCTGATTGATAGGTCTTTGGATGTCTTTGGATCTTTCAAAGGGGATGCGAGCCGCATGCTGTCGATTCGCTGAGCTGAGAGTCCCACCGTGGGTAGCTGTAAGATCTCCTCTTCTGTGAGATGTTCATCCGGATCCAAGGACTCAGATGACTCAGGCCCGCTGCGGAACATCCCAACGTCCGGACATCGTCCCAGGACCTTCCGCACGAAAGACCACCCCAAATAGTCACGCTGCATGAGGCCTCTACCGGGCCTGACATTGTGCGACGCACTTGAAAAGGCATTTGCATTTTGAGGTGATCATGTTTGGTTGAGTCTTCAATCCTGCAGCAACTGACGATTTCTCGCAAGCTTGGCACCCATACAAGAAGCTCTTGTACTTCCAACACTCCTCTAATACTGCCTCAGTTGGGTAGTCAGAGACTAGCAGCTAGCAGCGTGGCACTACTTCAAACAGTCCGAGACCGAAGCATTGTAGAGCCACTCAGATCGAGAGCTCTGGCTCGGGCCCCGGCTTGCAATCGTCTCATCCATCTGGTTTTCTAGCGCCAGCCTGGCTTTCGAAGGTCGACCGAGCAATTCACGCAATGTAAATCCCCACATGTAGCACCATCTAGGCCTGGGCGAGCGGCAAGTATGCGAGCATGTCTTTCTATGCATGTGCCATTATATACAGGCCATGCTTGCCGGGTGCCCTCGGGTGGACTTGTCTTGAACGATGGCAGTTCTGACCGGACCAAACTTGTGCGCCCACGTCAGGACTGTTGGTGCAAACGTCAGGACTCGCCATTGTCAGCAATACAATCCATTCGATCCCCAAGTGGGATCAAGTGGGTGCGGCAAACTCCCAGCGGCCTCTGCAATAAGGAAGCCACTGTACTTTCGACAGGCCTCTGACGTGAGACCCCAACAGCGTGGGTGTGAATGAGGCAATGCCAATGCTGGCTAACATATTTCATACACAGCTGTCTTGGATTTTGTTCGTATCATGTCAACATAGTTCAACCATGTTCAACCAAACCTTCACGGAACACGTTCGATTGTTGTGCTCTCCCCGTCCGATCGAATAAAATGGAAGCTTCATCCATGCCAAAGTTCTGGCAAGCCACGGGCAGGGGCTTGTGCCATGGCAAGCCATAAAGCCCTACCATTTCCATCCATTTCCTACAGTAGTAGGTTGGAGGCCATCGCTCTTAGGTTCCTTTTCCTACACCTCCAGTGCCACTTCCAAGCCCGGCCCTTTTCACACATCGCAAGAAATCGCATCCCCCAACCGCCACGGGTTTCTATCACGCGCCTGGGGCTCGCAAAGAACGAGGATCGAGAACTTGCCCCAATGCTCATGCCATCTGAGTGCTGTCACAACTAGACCGGATAGGTCTGACCGGGATGATCTTGACTCGGATGAAACCAAATACTGGTGGGTTCATGTTCATAGAGGGCTTTGATATGTATTGCTCCAATTACAGTAAATCAAACTAGGGAATGTAGAAGACATGCAAAATAATATTGCATAATGTGACATAAACTCGCTTTTGGCGGCTTGGGTCAGCAATTTTTCCACTGGAACGACTGTCCCGTCAACCGGCGAGGCACCAAAACCACTGCGCAGCTTTAAGATGACTCGGGTTTCGGACAAAGCTGGCCCTGCATTGATTCATCATCCTCAAAGAGGCGAAGAGAAAGGATGCTGAAAAACATCAATGCCCATCGGTGAATTGGATGTTCACACGCAGAGCACTCTGGGCTGGCTATGCGAGCCAAATTCCTTTTGGGACTTTTGAGGTTTGTGCGTGTTTGTATACTTCCGGTCGCAAGCCCGTGCAAAAAGATTTGTGCGCATGCTTTCTCCAGCAAGGCCACTACGGTTGAGATTTCAAACATGGCACGGCTGGATCATCAAAATGTCGCGATATCTGAATACGTCTGAATTCCATCCTTCCCTCGGTCCAAGACAAGCGCACTTCTGTCATACGATCTCAAACAGGCTGGTATCATTGATCAGAGTCATCAGACTCATCAGACAAAACACGCAAAATAGACCCTTCGTTGAGGCCAGATATTCCTCATCCTTTCCGCTCGCCCGCCCCATGGGCCCATCATGGGCCCCTGGTCCACCAGAGGCGTCCGGCAGGTTCATCCGCAATGTCCACCACCGAGATCATCTCCTGGGCTTCAGCTTCACCGAGATCATCGGATCATCAGATTGAATGGGACCATTCAGTCGTCACTCTTTCCAGTAGGTCAATGGCCTTCAACAAAAATGCATCAACATATTATGTAAACATCTCCTTTGAAGTGTACCTTATAAGTCACCAAATGCGAATCAAGCCTGCTGCTTCACAAAAGCTTTGTTCAATGGCGGAGTTTTGGTCCTCGGCTAAATCTCCTGGGAAGCCATGCTCGCTTCCTGTCATCAGTTTCGCTTTGGCTTGTGTAATATGTTATGAATGCAAAGAACATCAAAGAACATGCTCAAGTTCATCACTAGACAAGAGAGGAACTCTAGGGCCAGCCATGATCAAGAGCTGGATTCCAGATTCCCACCCACAGGATGGCTGAGCGTGCTTGCAATCTGTGTCCTTAAGTGTGATTACGCCATGAATTACGCCGTTACGCTGTTTGGCGTTCGACGCATTGCGTTCTTCGCCACTACAACGATACGAAAGTCGTAAACCCTTGGTGTATCAGTGTATCGGTGCGGTTGGGTGTATGTGCATCGGTATAATGGTGCGAACTCGTTTAAAAGGGACACGCTTTGCAGGCGCTGTGCGACACTTAGTCTTCAGTTTCGGAGGTCTGAAGTAAGCACCACAAGACTTCAAGGCTCCAACTACAGTGGTCAAACACAAAAAAATGAACACCTTCGAAGTTCCGCGTCTTTGAGCATCTCAAGCGCCTCCATCTTCGGCTTCAACTGATTGGAGGATCTCCTCACCGAGGCAAGCAGCGTCGTCTGTTCCAAGGAGTAAAAGGACACATGACAGGAGTGCAAATGAATGCAAATGACTATACAATGCCACTCAATCTACCCAATACATCCCAATACATCCCAATCACTATCCCAATACCATCCGTCAAAGTGTGTCGTGTAACCTTCGAAAGTCGACGGCTGTATGCTTGGTGTTTTATATGAATGTCCATCTACGATCATCCACACAAACATCATGTATATACACTGGATGGTCTTGATATGTCTTAAATACATTTAAATACACACATCACGCAACTTCATAGGACCCTCGGTGCAATCTGAAGCGCTGCACGCGGGTTCCGTGAAGCAGAGCTCTCCTCCTGTAAGTCCATGTCAATGCTCTGTTCCACCTGCAAATCGCAGCGAGTCAAATGCAATTTGCACGTGTGAGCTAATAGTTGATACATCATCCACCCATAAAGTAGCCAGTGGAAAATTGAGCGGAAAATATCTCAAAGAAGTGTGTATACAAACAAAAACAACCTGAGAACGGCGGAACAAAAGTCCGAATTGCAGCTGCTTTTGACACACAGTTGTTGTTAGTTTCACGGCCATCACTTACTGGCAAAGCTCTTGAAGACGACCTGTCCAGTACACTGTCATTACAACCGGTTAGAGAGTGGAATGCATCACGCTGACAGCATCATGGTGACAGGAGGAATCGATTACAACAAATACCCGCTGTCAAACAAAACGACACACAAGAGCATCATCAACCAAACCTGTCGTTCACCACCAGTGTTGCTATCGAAATGGATCAACCAACCTATTGAAACCTCCGTTGTGATTTGCACAATTGTGAAACAAAAGGCAGAATCTTCCCTCGATCCAAAAGACTAGGCTCGAGCTCACTCTCAATCGTTACGCTTGCAGCTGCGCAAGCATCCCTTGTGCAACTTACCACAATGCTTAAAGTCCAAGAAAACTAAACCATTGATCATGCGCGGTAAGCAAGCCTGGCGAACATTGTCTATTGAATCAAATGCATTATGTCATTATGTATGTAGCTTAGCGCACTACATATTGTATGAACCAGAAGAGTAAGCTACGACAGGTGAGCCGTGAGCAGGAGTGAACCACATGGCGGCTACTAGGTTCCTTGTCCTCAGATGTCCTCAGCGCTGCAACAGCTCACCGTTCGCTCACCGTCCAGTTCGGTTCGCTCACCGTCGGTTCAAGGAGATGTTACTTAGAGCAAAACCGTCGTCACAATTGCTCTTCCAACACTCATGGCTTATGTCGCAAAAGCTCAGAATGCATGTCGCTATATATATATATATTTACATAAGCCCTTGCCACAACGACACACAGTACTACATGTGTATATATATATATGGCACGACCCTCCAAAACAATGTCTTGAGGCACTCCTACGGATTCATGTACCTACATGTCCATATTGTAACCAGTACATATCTTTCCAACTACAGTATATGTTTACAACATATTGACATTGATCAAGTACTTTTCCAACCTCGCAGTTTACAATCGCCAAACCCTCTAAATTGTCACTTCGCTTGCACAACAAACTTCAGTCTGGCCTACAGCCTTGCTTTTGTCAGAAATCTCCTCAACAGGCCCTACTTCCATCAAATACGGACTAGGAATGGCATCCAATATGTCAGTATGTCTTGGGAGATGTGCCGTTCCCGCCGCTCCCTCCTCGCCTGTGAGGATCGCTCGGCCTGTGCGAGCCTCCACCTGTGTTTCAGTTTGATTGAATCGGTGAGCCCCAAAGATTTCTCACCCCCAAAGCCGAACGATGAATTCCTGGAGACTAAGCTCTCGGCTCAGGCGAAGCAGGAGAGCAGGTGGAGAGGGCCTTGGACATTCGGATTGACCATGCTCACCCATACGGACCACAACTGTTTCACCCTCGTGACATCAATCAAGATAAGGGCAAAGGCTTGATGCCACTGGACACATCCAACAGTGAACACGCTATGAAACTCCATCAATGGCCGTGATCTACGATAAGAGAACCAGGATCTTGGCTTGTTTATATATATGTAGCTATATATATATATATACAGGATTATACAGGGAAAGTGCGCAAAATGCTACAAGTCTCCTGACTTGTGAACCTACAAGATTCATGAAACTCGCACAGACTCTGAGTCGAAAAAGACATCACTGGAACTGAGGTCCTCCACCTCCTCCTCAGAGGGTACCTGGGAGGTCACCACAGGGATGCAATCGGGACTCTTCATCCACTCAACCATTGTTGTTGCAACAATGCTTCATGTGCTCGAACGACATGTACGAAGTGTGGGTTTGAACATGTTTGAACCATTCATGGCCGGTGGGTCCAAACTTGATTTGGACTTGCACAACCGCACAACAGCATTTGCATTTCGGGAGATCTTTGATGACAATCGCAGCTGGCACATGCAGCTGAGGCATATTGACTACTGCCCCTGCTGGACGATTCACCTTGAAATTGCTGCTGGAGTTCAATCTTGCTATAGCCGACGACTCCACAGCCCAGCGCACGCTCAGACCGGTGGCAGAGCTTCGGCGACTCAGTTGCGTCAGCCTTGGGGTAGCAGGTCTGTTTGTTCTAATTGAAATTGTAAATTATCTATTATATAGATATCATAAATATATACACACATAGATACGAGAAATCAACAACATGTCAAGTCAAACTTGAAACTGCAGAGTTGTTGAGTGTTGTAGAAGAGTCTGGCAAGAGTGATCAACAAAGGTCCACTTGGCCAACTTGGATCTCGCGACCCGAACAAATTGAGAAGGGGTGTCAAGAACGAAGACTCGAGTTGGACAGTTGGGTTCCACAACATGATATATGAACATATCATATTACAGTATATTGCATTATATTAAATAATGTGCTATTCATCTTTCACACAGATTTCTAGGTCGCACTTGAGGGCGCAATAGGGTACAGGCAAACACCAGAGAGCGTTCCCACCAAAAGATTTTCCGGTCAAAGGACCTCCCGCTCCACAACACCGCACTGCTGAGATTCCCAAAGTATCAATCGAAGAGTTGTGATGCGACCGTCTCAAGCGTGTTGGGGGATGGGTTTGACTCCGATGAAGTCGTCTGTAGGGAATCAGATGAACTCCAAGGTCCTAGGCCAACCCAAGACCTTCCTTTTCCCCTTTTCTTCCTTTGTGTATCTATCCAAAGAATTACGGGTAAGTGTTGGGACCAGCATTGATGGTCCTTTTACAGGGTATATGTTAACCAGGATAGTGGCGTTCTTTGGGCTAGGAGATTTGACGCTAGTAGGTTGGAGGCTATAGAGGCCATCGCTTCTAGGTGTTATTTCTTTCTCCATTTTTGTAGGAGATTTGAAAGTGCACATTCGAAAACATCTGGACGCCTTTGCCAGGTGTCCCACCAATCCAGGCTGAAGGTCTCGCTGGGCAGAATTGAGGACTCCTCCAGTAGCTTAGCTTGTTGATGTTTAGGTAGCTCTTACGAAAGGTGTTCTAAGTGTCCTCTCAATCTAGAAACCCTACAACTACCCTGGCTCAAAAATCCAAACAGCAACAATTGTTTTTCAATCAAGGATGATGAAAAATACAACAGTGCCCACTAATTGCATCTGCTTGGCTGGCTGAGCAAGGATCTACTGTCTACTGTGTTGGGACCCGGGCCGAACGAGCAGCCTCAGCCTGACAGTGACCGGTTCTGCTGCTCAGATCGTTTGATGCAGCGCTCTGGAGGGATTGGTGCTCTAGTTGCCTCATGTTGTCTCCATCACCAGCTGGGAGAACAAAAACTTGATGGTGGAGGTGGGAGTTACAGCTCTCACTTTGGTAACGACTCCCTGCCTCCTTGGTCCCCCCTGCACTTTTGATCTTTCAAAAGCCAATGCCAGCTTCACAACTTCACACCAGCTCGGGTGCCCACTGGCAGCCGCGCGTGGCGTTGGGGCGTGTTCTGACACCTCAGATTTTGCCCAATGATGTTTCTCCGTGGCTCATTCAAGAGAGTTTGTCTTAAGGATTTCAGTCGGCCAAGAGCTTGTTTGCGCATTACAAGGGCCATGGCTCGCTCAGCAGCTCAGCCAGGTTGCTGGCCTCATGAACAGGCCGAATGTAGCTTCAACCCCAATGAGACCAATGAGACGTGTTCTGTGGACATGGACATGTGAGTTTTGGTTGGGGGCGTGTTAGTCGAAGAACTGCATCCAAAAACACCTCGCCCGAATCACAAGACATGTTGTTTTTACAACTGATGTGCTAGAAAGTGTATAATATATTATACAGTCAGTCAAACACATGTGTAAATTGCACCAGAATTTCACACACTTGGCACATCTTGGCACTACACTGCATGGCTCAATAAGGCCGCCCTTTTGGTGACTCTACAGCGCTGCAGCCACGAGGCTTCTGGCCCATCCGTCACCTTCAGAGAGCCAACTTCGCTTCGCTTCGTCCGAGCTGCGACCGCTGTCAGTTCTTTGCCACCAAAGGATGTCAACGGTGTCGAATGAGTGTAATCCAAAAAGAATCTTCTTGGCAGGGTGGAAACCCATGGAGAAGCCCTTTTTTCTCAACAATGCAACGCAATATATATAATATATAATATATATATATATATATTACTATATTATAGTTATATATAATATACATATAACTATATATATATGGCCGTCGCTTGCTACGAACACAAGTCAAAAACAACTCTGGGATACCTGTAAAAGGTATGGTCATGGTCCAGGAAATTCTGCTCCCAATCGCCTCCCAATCTGTAAAGAACGAATCAAGGCTTTCACACTGTGATTGGATGCGAAGGGAACTGGTCGGGACAGTCTGGCCCCTGGCCTCGCACGCCAAGGCCCTTAAAACGCCTCAGCACCGGTTCCATCAAACGTCACAGTAGCCCCTGAAGCTAAGATCTTTCAGCTACACAAGAACCATCAACAATGTCAAAGCAAGGCGATATCAGTGGTTTTGTGGTTCGAAACCCAACGACATGGCACCAACTGAAGCCAGAAGGAACCACGACTCTTGGATAACCCCGCTGTCGATGTCGATCTCGTCGCTCACGTGGCTTGCAGAATCTCAGAGAGGCATGTGCTTGGATTGAGCCTTCTCGGAAGTGGCTGGGATTCATGGGGAACTGCTCGATTGGTTGCTCTTGAAGACTAGCCGCTAACCTTGGGCGACATCAAAAGAGAGAACCGGAGTAATTGTTCTTGTGAACAGGGGTGCTGCATCCGCATCCTTTGGTACCAGCCAGACCCGAAATCATGTTGATCTCCTCATCACCAGGGTTCCGTCCTATGTCACCCTAAGAACATCCATGCAAGCCAATGGCTCAGACTTGGGCACCGGCTGGGCGAGGAAACAGCATCGGAATGCCTGAAGAACAGCATGGGAGGCACTCATCTTGAAGATCTTTGAGATCTTGGAGAGTCATGAGAGTTTTAGAAAAAGCTTCCTGCAACACAAGTTCCGACCAGGCCAGTTGCCTTGTGTGCTGCAATCAAGGATCAGACCACCAGACCGAGACCAGGAGACCATGACCTACACACATTCTACTAGGAGCAATGGACGCTACTAGGGGCTCCTGGCATCGCTACGAACGGAGCAATGGACTCTACGAACGGGGACACATTCTGTCTCTGCTTCCAATGCCTGCGATGTTCGGTCGACTGTCGCCTTGAGGATGCTGTACCTCGTGCAGCGAATGCCCACCGTGGTTGAGTTGATTTGAGCACCTCATTTGTCCATGTGGGTTACACAAACACTGAACACCATGTCATGGTTTGATCCACCCCTTGAAATAGGACAACCCCAAAGACCTCCAATCTAGGATCCGGACTTGCACGGCCCAAGTCTAGGTCCGCGACACCTCAGTTTTAGTGGGGGCAAACTGTTTGGTGTCAATGCCTATCACTTGGTTTGAAAACAGCCTATGCACTCCAGACTTGGAATCATGAATGAAGTGCTTGGTTGTCGGAAAGAAGCAGTACACTCAGTACACAAATGATCACAATTGTTCTGTGCTGGATGGTGTTTGAATCGCTAGAGCACGGAAACTTCCTGGACTCCAGTCACACAGAAGCTATGCTAATGACAATGGCATACTGAGGAGAATCACCTATGAAATCCAATCGATCACACAGTCACACAGCAATTGTAACTTGGCAACCAAAGTTAAATTATAGTTGTATGATAAATTGATTGAATGCAGCGACAAGAATCGTTGAAGTTGGAGTCTAGAGTATATGGATTCCCACAGATTCCTGCCAGGGTGGAAGGATTGCATTCAACCTACTGGCTGTCCGAGCCACAGTCACGAAGGTCCACCACTTCCTGTGCCAAAATCAGAGTGAAATCGGTCAAGGATGGGAAGGCGTCATGGTTGACGACCAGGGCATGAACCTACGCTGTCCAAATAATTGGTGTTATATATATATATATGTTTTTTAAAACTATAGTTTTATATACTATACCTATATATGCCTATATACATACGCCCACGCTGCAACACTGCAAGTCTTTTTCCGAAAGGACCTGGTTTTACCTCCAACAGCCTGAAGCTGTCTCCACCGACTTCACCACGTTTTGGTGGGAGAGAAAGCGCCCATTGGGTCCGAGGTGAGGTGTTCCTTTACTTACTTGGAATCGCTATGAATCGCTATGAATCGCTGTACTCAGTATCAATCTTGTGCGCTCAGTCAAATTGATGCATGGAGCCAGGATAATCTAATCAAAACAAACAGGTACTGTATGCTGTACGCCTCCCATATCCCGTCACAATATCTCTCACAATAGCAACAGTGCTCTACTATTGATAGAAAATGATAGAAGAAATCCTGCACCACCAAGAACCATCCCCGTCCAAACACCGTGAATCCGATGTATCTCAGCTAGTCCAGGTTTTCTCACAATCTCTCCTTTGACGGCTGTTTCATGAAAGCTGCGTTCTTTGGGAGTCTCATCCAGCTTGTGGGAGACTTATGGAGAATGTCAGGTTGTTACAACTACCACCCATGGCCGCCATGGCAATATCCAGCTCCTAACAGCTTCTGCGCATTCCCCACCATCCAGCAGCCTCCACATCATCCAGCTCCTTGTCACTGAGCCTCCATGCCTTCACAAAATGCAGGCGCAAAAGATCTTGATTGGTCAATCAATTCTTGACAACTAAGAGCAAGTTTACAAACTAATTCTTCGAGCAAAAGCAGTCGAACACGTGAGTCCAGCCAGAGTTCGAGGCAACCCAAGTTCGTGGGAAATAGGGATCGCATGTCGATGTAAACAAATGTATGAAGTCGATCCAATGTACATAGGACAAACCCATCTCAAGTCCACCTGCGTGGCAAACATGCCGGTCCTTGCCGGAAACTGTTCGATCTATCTCTATTCATCTCTATTCCATCCTTCTCCAGGATGGCATCACATGTTCACATGTTCAGGGCCCAACATCACCTGGCCATAGATCTGGTGTGGATTCGCTGACTGAAAAAATCGAGAGGGGGGCCATTGATCCACCTGGAGGGGCATGGATTGGGCACTGAAAAGCTTTCAGCAACTGCCGTTCGTCACCTCGAAATAGCTTAAATCTGCCATGAGAACGAGCAGAAAGGAAAGACCGGCCCCCCTGATCAATCAGACGTCGTACTGTCGTTCTGTTGGTTTGTTGACTTTTCTTGGTTCGTTCTTGGAAAGTCACTTGCCATCTTGACAGTTACCATCTGCAAGTTACGTGGAATGTAACATAGCTGAAACCTCACTTGGGAAGTTGCAGGTAAGCAGCTTGGTCACTTCAAACGCAATGCTCTTGTTGGGCCCAAGGCTCTGATCAATGTTGCTCATTTTTTTGCAGATAAAAGATGATAGAAGCATGCTGGACACACTACTACTCCAAGCAGCTGCTGAAGTATCTTTTGGATTCTTTTGGTACATTAGAGAACTGAAATAAGCCAAAATG
Organism: Durusdinium trenchii; assembly: GCA_963970005.1. NCBI lineage: Eukaryota > Dinophyceae > Suessiales > Symbiodiniaceae > Durusdinium > Durusdinium trenchii. Next base: position 128,488 of record CAXAMN010009502.1, on the reverse strand, counting down.
CCTGCGCCGCCGGGCAAGGCTGGAACAGGTCTGCTTGGTGGGCGTGGTGACTCTACTTGGTGACTCTCAGGTCTGCTTCGGTCGCCGCAACCCTTCCGAATATCCATCAAACCGCGGACCCAAATGGCTTCCGTCTAGCTGGCTCTCAAAGCTATTCGCTCGGTCCGGTCTGTTGGCCTAAGTTATGTCCTTGTCCCCAAAAGACCCCGTCAATTCATGCACATCCAAAGCGCCTTTCCTTCGCATATGTATTATTCCAGAGTTGCACCGTGGCATGTTGGAGAAAACTGATCACTGCGGCTTGTGGTATGTTCAAACCAATGTCATTCTGCACGTGTGCCAAAAATCTAAAGCCCAGGAGATGAGGGAAATCATGAGCCCAACCAGTCAGGTCAAGCAACCAGCGAGATTCGGCAGACTTCCTGTCACCATCAAGATGGTATGTGGCTCATCACCATCTAGAAAGTAGTGATCTAATCAGGCAACTCAATGGAAGAATACCAACAATCCATGGTGATCAGCGATCTCCAACTGAAAGGACTTTGACTTTGCGCAGTAGATGTACCGGCCAGGGCCACCTCACTACGCTGGTGTGGTCGAGATACGTGCCCTGCGCGGCCCAGGCTGTTTAATGGTAAGGGGAGGAGTTACCTTGCACCTCACATGGAAAAGGCAACAAGAAAGCTATTCTTCCCTCTATCGGCGGCCGCAAGGCCGCAAGGCAAAGGTCTTCAGTCAGCGACGCCCTCTTGCAGAGTGTGGTGGCTTTTCGCAGTTTGACCTTCCCACGAAAGATATAATATATTGTAATTAGATTTGAATGTGTTTAAGTCTAAATGACAGCAGAACACATGCCGAAAAAACAAATATCCAAAAGCAAGATTTCTGGTGCCCAAATCTGTTCATAGTCATATATGCTTTTCAATCTCCTGCCATCTGTGGCCTCTTCATCTTTGCAGCCACTTCCCGGACCGCTTTCATGCCGTCTCTCGAGGCATCCTGCTTCGCACACAATTTCGGACAACTCTTCATCTGCACAGCAACTACATGTAATTATATACTTGTTTTTACAGAATTTGACACATGATGCTGGCATGTCTGGAACACAGCTGCGGGTCCAGAGAAAACACCAAATTTCTGAAGTGCCGGCTTCGTGCCATCCCACCCTATGATGTCCAGGCTCAATGGCTGGTCATTGTTGTAGATGTCCCAACATGCTGGTTGGGGATACGAATTGGAGAACTGTCTGCCAGTGTCAAGGAATAGGCTGCAGCAGGGCTGCTACAGTCCTTCATGTGCTTTGCAATAACTATTTTGGAAGAATCTATATGCAACCGATAAACATAAACAGACTAAGACCATCTAAGACCCTTTGCTCGAGGACGTATCCCACTTTAAGTCTAAGACCATACCGTTCAGTTCCCTCGCCAAACTCCAAGCTCCCGTGCCTCCATCTTGTCAGCATCCTCTTGTGCTTGGCTTTTGTCCACCCGGCAGGGCCCGCCTGAGTCGAGCTCCACCGGGGTCTACCGAGTTCCACCTTTAACAGGAGACGTTCACGCCGGCTGGCACTTTTGGGATGTTTTAGGCTATTTCTCCAACTACTTGCCAAGCATATAGGTTCGCGTGCGAACCCCCTATATAGTCATGCTTGGATCAAATGATTGAATACAAACACTCGGTACACATAGACAAGGAGAACAACCCCAGAACACCGAACACCTAACACCTGAGAACAGGGCGGACACACATAGTTCGCTGGCGGCCTCAATGTCAAAAGTATACACGTTGACATGGAACACCTATCAACTGACTAATACTCTGACTAATGCGTTTCGGGGTTCTAGCTTTGAAGTCCGGGATCTGTCTGATTACATTCCGAGGGGTCCTTGAGGGTGTTGGATTTTTTGAAGTTGTTTTTCCCCAACTCATCTCACATAAAAATTGATACTGTCGTCATTCAATACGCACGCATCTTTATGCAGAGTTACGTAGACCAGACCTTTTTGGTGTGCCTGTTTTTGAAGATCATCTGGCTCATCTGCTTCTGTTCGTGGCGTGACACAACTACTCGAAACATGATTGACCCAAACTATGTAATGAAATGAAGTTCATGAAGGGAATCAAACTTCTGCAAACAGGAGATGAGCTAGAAACAATCAAGGGAGCACACGTTGCTAGAACTCTTGAAAGAAGCACTTCCACCTGAAATGATTGGACCACTCGCATGTTTTGGCTTCCAAATGTGCATCTTGTGCCTGCTGCAGCTGCATCCAGGCCCAAGTAGATTTCCGCTTGAAAGGTTTGTTCCTGGGACCCGCAGGCACCGCAGGAACCGCATACCCGAAAGAAGGCCGTCACATGAATGCAACAAACCAAGTGTTTGTTTTACTTGGCATTCCAGAAATATTCCAGAAGTCCAGGAAGCAGCATGATTCACCAACATAGGGATCCTGCATAAAGTGTTCAATTCTGTACAAGTTAATAAGTTAATGTAATTCTTGGGCACCCGACACCACTGTGGCGCGTACGAGCATCCACCACCTCTTTCCATCCCGCTGTTGCGTGAGTGAGTCTTAGTCTTGAAACTCGCAGTTAGCCCATTGTGAGCATGGTCCACAGCAGTTCCATGTCGTTTTGTTGGGTCATTGTCCAACAACAGTGGTTGAACTACAGATCCCGGCACTCTCCAACCTGTTGACCCAGGGAGTGAATTGCGCCCTGGATTCGACCAATAGGCGTATCAGCAAAATATCATGCGTTAGACTTCCGAACTAAACGAATCGTGCACAAAGGGCAATTGACAAAGCCAACCTTTCTCACCCCATGCTTGTTAGGATTGCTATGCAAAAATAGAACAGCGCTGGAGCAAATTGTATGAACTACTGGGCAAGCCACCATGATTATTGTTGATAGCGGATTCCGACCATTTCTCAGACCTTTTCACAGGGCTACAGGGAAGGTGAATTGGATTCAACAATTGTCTCCATTAGATTTCGTTAGCAAACCCAACTCGAAAACGTTTTTCCCAGGCTCGCGATGCCATTTCGGGATCTCTGTGAATCTGGCCACACCTTGACCTCGACCGTCTCTATGCCACCCCTGAGACCCACGGGACCCGCTTTGGACTCGGATGCGTGTGATGGCTAAAGATTGGTCAAAGCCCAAAGCCGCTGGGTTGAAGTCTCGGAAACCTAGTTGGGCTGCTCGTTGAAGCAACAAAGGACAAAAGACTCCATATAACATGATTAAAACACATGGTCCGGACATTGAAGCAGCACGTGGCTGAGTCCAGCTGTGCTAATGACAAGAAAAAGAAGGTGATGCGTGCGCGCGTGCCAGTGTGGAATTGATGGACGTTCAGTCGCTCATGGTATCAACATTGGCACTAGTACTAAGTGGAACAATCAAGGCCTTGAATGACTTCTTATAAGGTCAAAGTTGACGTCTAATTAACTGCGATGCATGCTCTCCAATCAGCACACCAGAAATGACAACCTCATGCCTCATGTCAGAAAATCTAGAACTCCTGCTAACATTTGGCCCCTACCTCAACTAAAAGGTACCCCAAAAACGTTTAAAAAGAGATCGCCCCGAAGTGCCCATGCCGGACCAGTTCTCGGTGCCGAACCCTGGGGTGACGGTGGGCCGCTTCCTGGACCTGCACGGAGCACCCGGACCCATTAGACCAAATAAAACTAGTAGCGTCCTTGCTCCTACTAGCGTCCTTGTTACTACTAGTAAGGCACTTGTTACTAGTAGTAAGGCCAGGAGCCCCTAGTAGCGTCCTTGCTCGTAGTAGT
>CAXAMN010009502.1:109736-124675 GCA_963970005.1 Durusdinium trenchii | reverse complement strand
GTAGTAGTAAGGCCAGGAGCCCCTAGTAGCGTCCTTGCTCGTAGTAGCAAGGCCAGGAGCCCCTAGTAGCGTCCTTGCTCGTAGTAGTAAGGCGAGGAGCCCCTAGTAGCGTCCTTGCTCGTAGTAGTAAGGCGAGGAGCCCGTAGTAGCGTCCTTGCTCCTAGTAGTAAGGCCACGAGCCCCTGGTAGCGTCCTTGCTCCTAGTAGTAAGGCCAGGAGCCCCTAGTAGCGTCCTTGCTCCTAGTAGTAAGGCCAGGAGCCCCTAGTAGCATCCTTGCTCCTAGAAGCAAACTGAATTAGACCTTTCTTCCTTTTCTTTGTTCTTTGTTTCTATTAGTGAGGGCATCCAACCTATTACTAGCGATGGCCTCCAAGCTTCCTGTCCTTTCGCCATCTTTCGCCCTGATGACTTGTGGCGATGTTTCAGCTAATCCACAAACCCAAAGCACCACACCAAGGTGCCGCTTTGTCTAACTAGCCCCAGATGGTCACCCCCCAAAAAAAGGGCTTCTACGGCTTCTACATGCTTCTGCTAAATTCAGAATTTGTTCACATCTCACCGTTTCCCAGCCTCGATCTTGAAGCGGGACGCTCGGGACGCTCCCGGCTCCGGCTCCGCCGATCGCGGGGACTGGGCCGTCGATCGCGGCTGTCCCGGCGGTCCCGGCGGTCGCGGCTGTCCCGGCGCCGTGGAGGGCTGCGGCCTCAGCAGATCCCTCCCCTAGTGGCTCAAGCGAGTTCAGTATCTTTAGTAGCGATGCCAGGAGCCACTAGTAGCGTCCTTGTTAGTTGAAGCGAGTTCAGTTTGGTTTAGTCATCAGTCATGACTAGTTTGTCTTTGGGGTGTTAATGCCGAAAACAAGGTGCTTCCAATTTTGACACTACGAACAGGAACTGAGTTCCACATAGTTCCACCCAGGAACTACGATGTAGAGACACTTCAGAGCTGAGTCCCCCCAACGTCGATCGGAACGGGACCTGAGCTCAAATTGAACTAGGTGTCCGTTCAATTGAACAGGTGTCCGTTCTGCTTTCATCATCAGGTTGTCGAAACCCTACTTGATACTTGCCATGCCAAAGGACTATGCATACACATTGCTTGCGGCTCATCTGGTTATTTGTTGCTTTGGCTGGGCTGGTGCATCACTTGGCTATCTTCACAGAAGGGATGCATAGCGGCTCTTCGTTGGGATCATCTGTGGTGCATATATATATATATATCAATTCTCTTGCGTCACCGACCCCCGGGAACGAAGCACGGCTTACAAATACAAAAATACGTGCCAGTCAACTGTGTCGTTGCACTCTATTCTCATCCATGTCATGTCCATGTTTAACCTTGCCCGATGTGCATCCAGGAACTCTTCAACAAGAAGAACAAGGACAAAATCAACAAGAACATTAAATCATCATCGACGACGACGATGACGACGAGGACCGCGATGACAATACCAACAACGACAACGATGCCAGCAACAGCGCCAATAACAACAAAGCAGCAGCAACCAGGAGCAGCAGCAGCAGCAGCAGCAGCAGCCGCCAGCAGTAGCAGCAGCAACCACAACCCATGATGTGGCCTTCGTCTTGAGGAACGTGACCGCACCCTGCCAGATGGGCGCTGCTCGTCATTGGGCAGGCGCCCAAAACGATAGATATATTATGATATATTTAGTATGAACATCCTGTATGCTGTTTGCGACCCATGCCCTCAGATTCACCTGTCCTGCCGTTCCTTATGATGCCATCCCAACAACGAACTTCCAAATGCCCTACTTGGACCGTTTCCAATGTCCCAAGGTCTCACCTATTTCAAAAGCAATTGAGTCATGTTGAGTCCATACATACACCGCATCTGCCTTCTTGGTCTGGACTCTGAGGAGGAGGGCATGCTGATCGAAATAGCAGGGATTGCGTCTCCAGAAATGGCTCATGTCCAGAATTGGCTCAGTTCCTAGATCAGAGCATGGCTGGTGTCAGTATTGATAAACCTCCTTGTCCGGCCAATATCAACGAAAGGAATAAGAGTGGATACGTTTCACATCGTTTCGCCAATATTGCCAGCAGCTTGCTTAATGTAAGGAGTGGTGAGCAATAGTTACGGACCAATTCGTTGTCAAAATGACCCACGTTGAACATCTTTGAGCCCAACTAGCTGGGGTATTAAACAAATTTAAACCACATAAACCATTGGGACTGGAGGGGCCCTTTAGGCTTCAGGTGGCCAATGACCTAGCATTCGAGATCTTTTGATGTATACTTCCCTATGCATGATCTTTTATCAGAGCAGTGGCTGCGAGGGGCGGGTCGCGCAAGGGCTGCCGACGCGCATCCAGTGAAGTCGGACGAAGTGGGGACGAAGGTGGTGAGTGAAGACAGAGAGTTTCGCACATAGCGCTGTCGCATCAAAAGGACTCTCAGAGAGTTTCGGATTCAGATGTGATAGTCCAACATGGATAACTATTGATGCAAACATATGCAAACATTAGTGGAACTGCTTGGAGGAAACAGGGGCAAGGGTAGCACCTTCTCGGATAATTGGTAGCTAGCGGGGCACTCTGCTAATTACAGTAATTAGCCAACCGCTAACCCAAGCCTATGTGGTATGACCGCGTGACTCTGGAGTATTCTCACCCCTCTCATCCGTCGTTCTGTGCAACTAAGTATCAACTAAGATGTAGCATTCAAGCTTCAAAAGTGTTTGATCACCGACAGTTGCACAACGAGAGACCCGCGCAGAACTCGTGGAAATGGTTTGGCCCAGAGTTGTGCGACCCTGGAACTCTTCAGCCAAGGCGTGCAGCACCTTTTTGGGGGAACTTGCCAAGGCCTCAGCGCTGGCCTAAGCCTCAGCGCTGGCAGCGCAGGTGCCCAGAGCCCTTCAAACCCACTTCACATCTTTTGGGAGGGCCACCCACTACTATGTAGCGCCAGGAGCCCCTAGTAGCTTCTTGTTACTAGTAGTAAGAGTGCTCCTGGTAGCGATGCCAGGAGCCCCTATTAATAAGCACTCACCAGTTAAAAGAAACACAACGTCCGAAGCCCTAAGTTCGGCTTATATTTTTTTTAAATTACCGCCCTTTCAAGCCGCTACTAAACTACCAACATGGTCGATTTTGGGGGTAGTTTTCTTTATTAGGTCCAACTCGCTCGTGACACGCCGCGTTTACACCAGCAGGTTTTCCTTCCTCCAATGGCACGGACTCACGCAAACGCACTTGCCACCGAGGTCGTGCAAAACCGCATGGCACAGCGACATCACCTTTCGAAAGCTTTGGTTAGTCTAATGAAGAATCAGTATTCTAATAAATGTGTTTGTAGGGGAAAAGGAAGACCCTTCGATCTGGAGGTTTTTTGAATTTTGATACGAGTTTGATAAAGGATTTTATATAGAGCTTTTCTGGATGACTTTTTGGTTTTGAAGCTCTTCCCAGGTGACCCTATTTTGGACCCCCCCGACTTCAGGGACCCCCAATGAGAAAAAATGCGACCGAGTTTCTCTTATTAGGGGGGGAGGGGTTCCAAAATAGCAAATGGCAGCTAGCAAATGTTTGATGCTCTATTCCCGAGACCTTACACCTCCAGAAGTGCCATAAACTTGGATTCCCCACTTGGCCCTGCATGCGCTGAAGCTTGCGCCTTGAATTTGAAACACGGAACAAGTCAGGTCCCTCAACATGTGCTGTATGGGCTGAAGGTCTGCTGCTAAAGACAGCCAACAAATGCCGACAATGTGGGCTTGTAGTGCTTGTGCGGGATCTTCCCAAGGTTCGGACTCACCTACATCGACCTCCACCTTTAAGCCGAGTTCCTGAAGCTGTCACTTCTGTCGGCAGGTTGGTGCTGAATGGTTCTGGAGTGTCTACACAGCTTCTATCTCTGGAGAGCCTGCAACCTCGTCTGCCTCACAAGCCCAACAAATCCCAAACGCAGGTCCTTTGCGGATGCGATGGCCTTCTGCATCTCCTCGCCATGATCAACTGGTTGACGAGAGAATTTACCAACGAACCTTCAAATGTCGGATTCAGTGCACGTCCATCAACCTTCAACGAAGCACCCCTTCAACAAACCAGCTCTCCTCGACCGAGGTTGCATTCCGCAGCTGGTCCTCAGCAAAAATGTTCAACCCAGTTGATGTACCCATAACCTGCAAGCCAGGCCTGTTGAGAAAGTACGCGGTGTTTGGTATATCGACCCAATAGTCTTCTGTCTCCGAATAGGAAAAGGGTGCTGGAGTGAGTACATGCTGCGCCAGTAGCCATAAGTCAAGGCAAGTGGCCAAGTGCTTGGTGAGTTTCTTGCGTCTGACCTTCTCTACTAGTAACAAAGGGCATCGCTACCAGGAGCAAGGACGCTACTAGGGGCTCCTGGCCGTACTACTAGGAACAAGAAGCTACTAGGAGCAAAGGGCATCGCTACTAGGAGCAAGAACGCTACTAGGGGCTCCTGGCCGTACTACTAGGAGCAAGAAGCTACTAGGAGCAAAGGGCATCGCTGCTAGGAGCAAGAACGCTACTCTAAGTGCCCGAGCCCGGGTCTTCTGCTCTAGGTCTTGCCGCTCACGGCGCGCCTTGGCTTCTGAGGTCTCCTGGAGCAGCACACCCCCAGTGAACAAAAGGAGCGGCCAAACCCAATGGCCTAAAGGGGAACCAGCAAAGGGAAAAGGGATGAAAAGAGTAGAGCCACATAACTAATTACAAGTATTTGAGGATCACTAGTTGGGAAGGAGTGGGACCTATTCCAAACTGGAAAGCCATCCACACATGGCATATTGATATCTCCCACTCGTCTGATCATCTGCTTCCTTGACCCAATTTCCTTGAAAGCATTCATCCAGCATCGTTCAAGTGGTGTCGCTAAACATTAATTTGACACAGCAGCGAATGTCCGACTGGACTTCCCCCAGTTGCTTTCTTTCCCCCAAGTTCAAAAAGAATCTCGCAACCTGCTCACGGTCAAACTCTCTTCTCTTCCAACCCGCCCGTCTCGTCTTCGCCGTGTCCACTCCTGAGGTGGAGGAGGCCTTGGAGGCAAGTCATTCCAGGCTCGGCTCGCACCTGACGGAGCCACATCGGGTCGGAGACAGTCGAGGAAGCCACGGAAAGCAGCTTTGACCTATGCCGGCTGGAGATGGCTGGAGTGGGTTGAAAAAGGGTGATTGTTCCAATTTCTTCAATTCTGGCAGGGGGTTGCCAATGCACAAGGAATGGCAAGTCGACGTGACTTGTGGAACATACATGTATGGCATCAGCTGATGGCAGAACAATTACAGTAAGTAAGACTGGGGAAAGGAAGGAAAAGCACCCCTCAGAACTTGATCTTGTGCTGTGTGCTAGTTCCAGGCTCAGTCCAGCTGTATGTCTTTGATCATTGAACTTGCATCCGACTTTCCCGGAGTCCACTCCGCCTCTACCGCCACGATCTGGCAAGTGTCAGGGCACGTATAAGAGAATCTATTGCAAAAAGGTTGATGCACCCGATTAACAACAGGAACGTGAATTATCGGGAATATTTGGAATGAATTAGAAATGATTGGAAAACAACTCTGTATGATACCTCCGGTTTGGTCTTAACATCGCCATTTTCCTAAGGTGTCTATGTTCAGATTAGTATAAAGTGTGCAAAGGCCCCCCACACCTAGAAGTCTGCAAATTCTGTCTTCCATCCTTGCCCTTCGCTCCGCCATCATTCATCCCTGAGTCATCCTTCTATTGAAATGCGTTGAAACATGCCAGGCAATCTGCCACTCCGATGGTCGGCATCAGCTTCATGGCCTTCTCCGTTGACAGCTACAAGCAAGACGCGCGACTCACAACCAGCTAAAACCTGAACCAACATTGGCCCGCTGGGACTTTTCTGAGAATGGTTTCCTGATGTGACAACAGCCGATAGTTTGTGGCTTGCTGGGTTGACCAAGCCTTTAAAGCCCTTTCCTCTTGAAAATCCATTCTTTCCTTTCTCTTCTCCTGATGCAGTTGGTCAAAGGAGGCTGGCGATGTCCGCAGCACGTGATGAAAGCAAAGTGGTGGCGTTGTCCCCCTAATATCACCTCTCGAGCAATCCGGGAAAAGAACAAAAGTTGTTCAGACGGGTCAGTTGCATACTACGGAAAATGTGGGAAAATTATATAAGAGCAATGGGTATTAGTCATATCTTGGACAACGAATGGCATCCGCACGCCTTTGTAGCCTTTTCCTTGGTTCTCGTGCCAGCCTTGACATGCCTTGACATGCCTCTACCGTGTTGTGCCTGTGAGGGCTCTAGGGTCGCCAATGCTTTCGAGCAAAAACAGATGATGAAGGCCACATCAGAACATGAAGGAGGCAACAGCGGCTCTTTTACAGTAATGGCAATGGCCTCCAACCTAATAGCAATGGCCTCCAACCTAAGGTCTATGTAGATCCGAAGTGCAACGTTTCTGGGTCGCCCACCACCTTTGCCCAAATCGCGTCGGCCTAGGGAGATTATATAGGCGGATGGCGGATGGGGCCAATGGACAAACAGTGAATATCTTAATAAGTGTATATATATATATATATAGTAAGCACATCAAGGTTTCCTCAGCCTCCATCTCGGTATTCCAACTACAAGACTGGCCATGCAAAAGCACTCAAACTTAGACAACCCAGATAGAGCAACTAGATGTACAATAATGTTACCAACTAAAACATCCAACAAGGAACACACCAGTTATTTCGACCGTGACTCATGAGGCACCGTCATCAAGAGGTAATCCAGTCAAAAAGTGGCACAACTGCAACTCCAAAGTACAACCATTGTGTAGCACAACCAAAGGGGCTGGTGTCAGGGGTAGTTGGGCCCGCTGGGCGAAGCAAACCAGCTGGGCGGTGGCCACGTGGAAAGCTGCCCGACCGCGGAAAAGCCATTGATCCACTCAAGGCGAACCACGTTCTTCAGGTCTTTGCTTCGATCCTTCCAATCGGATCCAGTAGGGGCCTTCTTCGAACATGGAATTACAACTGTTGTGAGCAAAGTGGACCAAGTTTTATCACTGAATCGCCGCTGCTCTAGGCAAAGCAAGAAGTTGCATTGCCATGAGTCACCGTCTTTAACGCCATCGGAAACTCAAGCTGAAAAGCCAATTTTGCACTCCAAGGCCTTTTCCAGGCCGCTAGGTTCAGCACACGTTGCTTCGACAAACACATGAGTCGGCGTCCTACAACCTCGTACTACAACCTTGTAGCATCTTGCACCATCTTGCATGTAATACCATATTTTGTAGAGAGAGAGAGAGTCCTTGAAGGATACGTTTGATGAAGGCCACAAGTCCGCCTCAGAGACCTCACCCCACCCAGCTTGTTAGAGGCCACTTGTTGGAGGCCAGCTTGTGGCCATGAGTCGGAAGTTGCCCCAATCAGCAGATGCAATCTACCTGCTCGAAAGAAAGCAAGCCAAGGCCAAATAGCTGAGTTTTGCATTGGCACAGTGACCTGACTTCACAAAACGGGTTGGCTCGCGTGGTGCGCTTCAGTGAGATGCACTGGGCTGACGGGTTCATTCCCAGCTGTGGATGAGAAACCTAGCCACACAACTACAATCTACAACCATGCATTCGTTATTGCGCCATCATGGAGGGTGGTCACAAGCATGAGGTGGCCAAATGACCTCCACATTAAGCCTTTGCAGAATGGCAGGAATGCAATGCCTCAAGTCGGAACCACTCAATGGAGAAACCGATATATGTGCCTTCTGAGACCTTGAATGAACCCTTCGACAAATGTTGCATTTCCATGCAACCGCACGACCAAGGGCACCATGGCAAGAGCTCTTTTCAGCTAACTTGGCCCTTTCCCACCTTCCCAAGAATTGAAGCGGAGAAGTCTGCGGTGGACATCGTTGCACCGTTCTCTCGAACGGAAACATGCTGTCCTGTCAGAAATGGACATGTCAAAATCATTGGAGCAGAAAAATTTATGAAAGGCAAATGTTGCATGTTAGTTGGCAAGGCACTGGCCAGGTGAACTTGGCGTTCTTTGTGGCATTTCTTCTGATTATCTATTCTCAGATATTCTCGGCCATGGGCTTTTAGACCAAAGCCAGGAACCATGTTTGGGGACACGGACGTGGTGGAACAAAGACCTTTTCCACATACAGGGCCTTGTCGTTGGTCTCAGGCCACGTCTCTCCAAAATCCTCTAGAAGCCCACAAAAAAGCTGCAAGTGCTGATGGTCTCCACACTGATACGCGATCTGAAATAGTAATCACCCCTGCCATGGGATGTTTCTCATCACGAGCGCTGCAGTTTTCAGTGACCCTCCTTCACTTGGTGGCAGCCGGATGACTCCGAATGACTAGTAGTCAAACTGGTTCGGTCGAGTTTGAAGGCCAGAGTCCAGAGGGACCACTCATCCTGCTTTTGCATGTGCTCATTTCTTTGGCTCGGGCGCTTGAGAACAGTCTTGGTAAAGCCCTCTACATCGCTCAAGCAAAATACTACAATGTTACTACAAACGATGCCTGTGATTGTGTGTGTGTGTGTGTCAAATGTTTGTTCCATAGTTGGCACGTCATATTTTGCACCAGGTGTTGGCACAATGGCATTCACAGTGGAACCTTGTGAATGGTTGACATCACCGTGGAGATTCCAGCATGTGGATGGGCACATGGCAAGATCTTCTTAATTTGGCTTCTTGTTACTAGTAGTAAGGCCAGGAGCCCCTAGTAGCGTCCTTGCTCCTAGTAGCGATGCCCTTTGTTCCTAGCAGCTTCTTGCTACTCTGCATGTCCATCCCCACTTCGCTGTACGAAGCGCTAAGCTGGACGACACTTCTGGTCTCGGGCTCCCAGCGCTCCTCGCGCTTCAGGGCCTCGTACTCGGCTTTGGGCAACCACCTAAGCTGGGACTGGGATTCTTGGGAACCTGATGCCTTCAGTAAAGCTTGTATTTATATAAGTCTTATATTATGTAAAATGCTTTAAATTCATGACCAATGCCATGCCTGCCATGCAGGTTTTGGAAGTTCATAGGATTATGGGACGATTGGAACCTAAGTCATGGGTGTTGGGATGGACTGGTCAGTGAAGCGAACGAAGAAACCGACGAAACCGACGGAAGTTGATGGCGGCGTCAGAGGGTCACACCCGTCTTTCTTGGGATGGTCTCCCTGGGTGTCCTGACAGTGAGGCCAGTGAGGCTGGTTCGCTTTCACCAGTTTGCTTTCACCAGTTTTTAAAAAAGGAAACCAGTTCGGTGTGGGTAGAAACTCTATCTATCCCTTTTAGAAACACTGGAACAGCTCGTAAGCGGCTGTTTCTCCCAAAAGAAGATCAGAAAGGACATTGTTTCATGGGTGTTGATCAATCCCCTTTTTCCACAGGCTCTCAGCTCTCATGGCGTCACAGTACCTTCTGCGACAGTTCTCCGTCGAACTCCGTTGGCATCTAATTACCACATGTCGTTTCGGCAGAAACGAAGCTTCTGCAGGCTTCCCGTGTCCTTGCCGCCTTCTGCAGGCTTGTCTCCAGCCCTCCTGCGCGCAGCAATATCCGGAAAAAGGACCTCGAGAGCTAGAAGGACCTCAAGTACTAAAGCAACCAATGACAAATGGAGAGTGTTGACCTTCCTTAAGCCTCCCTTTGCCGTTCCTTGACCGCCTATGACCGCTTCGACCCACCAAAAATTTGGCTGAAGCAGTCAGTGGACAGGTCTCTGACGCCGTAGCCGTCCAAGAAGTCTCAAGAAGTCTCCGTAGCTGTCGGTTGTCTGCACCAAGGAAGCTACTAGTAACAAGGGTATTACTACTACTAGTAGCAAGAAGCAACTAGTAGCGATGCCCTTGTTCCTATTAGCGATGCCCGTGTTACTAGTAGATCTAGTAGCTTCTTTGGGTTCAATCCCCAAAAGGTTGAGTTGGGGCGGTTGAAAGCTGGGCTCACCAGCTTACCAGCTTACTCTACTGTGACCGCCGACTGAGTCTGCCTTGAGTAGATGCGTGTCTAGCTTGATTAATGGCCAGCAGAATGGTGGTACAAGTGCAGCAGGTGGTTGTGTGGTTGTGTCTGAATCTATGGGTGGTCAGGTTCTAAAGAAAGAAGCCTGGAGAAGTGTCAAGCTCACCCCAATGTACAGCAGGGCCAGCTGTTGAAATGTGTGGCTGACCTTAACTGAAGACCCAGACATGTTTACTCGTGTTTCTGGGTGTTACTTGTCAGCAAAAGGTAAACTCTCCAAGCAAAAAGTAACCAAACATCACCGAACCCAGTTTGGACCAGGGGGGCGCTCCTACGGCGGTCACGCCCACCACGTGTTCGGCCTTGGAATGTTGCAGTGGGCGGCTGCTGGCTGGTTGGGGTTGGATTGTGTGCGTGCGTGGTGCGATTGGTCGCTTCAAAGCCTGGAAATGGATTCTGCACTCACCAGGGAATAAGGGTACACAGATTTACACGGACTTTGGTGACAATAGTTCCCATCCTAAGATCTAAGATCACCAACAAGTAAATGACACCTCAATGAACAGTCTGTGAAAGCTTGTAAGCTTGAAACAGGTGCTTTCTTTGCCTGTTCTTCTTCCAGAGTAGAACCTTGTGTATCATATGGTGCAAGCTTGGTAGTCGAAGTGGTGTGGTCTCAGCAGCCGCGCCAGACTTGCGGTCACCCTCAGCCTCAGGTCTCAATTCATGCATGTTGGTCGGACCATCTGGTCGGATGGAATCTGATGTTACAGAACGCGTATGGCGTATTGCAATGGTACTGCCTTCGACGCCAACTTTCCTACAAGCAGGATGGCTTTTCCAATCCCATTGCAGCACCTGATGGACAGACCTGACGCGTTAACAGCTGAAGAAAAACTCGTAGGAGCTCCGGCCGGCGGGAGCGGCTTCGCTGGTGGCCACTGCACTGTAGACTCATGCTCCTACGGTGCAGTCTTGGCTTCGATTGGAGATCTTTCAAACACGGTGACTCTGTGGAGAAAGGACCCCATATGCACTGACAGGACTGCACCCAAACGCAAGCGAACAGGCGTGGCAGAGAAGACAAGTCCCACCAATATGTGAAAGGTAACATTCAAAATGTATCGATCCAGGTGTGATGACCAATAGAAAGCAGGCACCTGAACAGTGACACCATGACATAGTCTTCCACATTTTAACTGGGTGAGACATTGGCAGCACAGCATCCTCCTGCAGTGCCAGCATCCCAGGCCTGGCGAACACCCAAAAAGAACAGGAAAACACCAAGTCGAAGCATGCCGAACCTGGTCGAACCTTGTCCAAGGACTCAGAATAACTTCTCGAACACCGCCATCCAGCCACCCAGCGGCCTCTTCAAAGCGGCCTCTTGAAGCTGCTTCTCCTGAAAGGATACTGTGGCAGTGGCACCATATCAGCACCATATCTAAGCTTCAACTTTTCGTCTGTCCATACTGCCACATCGCAAAGAATCCAACAACAGAACTTTAGAGACCGGGCAAGAACCAAGCAATACCGTCCGTGTCTTGTTTCAGTTTCCCACACTCCCTTGGCTGGCTGCCGCTGAGAATCCCTTTTTCATGAACAACATATTTGACCTATGCGGTATGCGGAAGATCTAACACAGAGTCACAGAGCTAGCTTTCTGTGTTGGCGTCTCCAAATGCTGGGCAACGCTTCCCAGGTTTTGAAGGAGCACCCCAAAACCACGAACCTTCCAAACAATAGAAATAATTACGGAGACAAACATTATCAATATGGATGGAGCCAGAAACTCATACCATCAATGTGGGAAAGCGCAAGAACTCAATCAAAATGGTGGTCCTACTCTGGTTATGTGCTAATCTAATCGGTTTCTGGCCCTAGCTGGACTATGTCTATCCTTATCTTGGTGGCATCTTGGGCTTCGATGTGCTCAATGAGGTCCCAGACCTCATCTTCAGCACCCGGATCTGGGAGCTCTTCCTCTAGCTTGGACTCCGGGGTCCTCGGAATGGAGTCAATCAATGGGACAATTCCAAGTGTCCAAGACCTTCAGATCCAATGAAATGTGACGGTCAACAATGACAACAAAAGTGACAGTGGCGGTAGTGATGCAAATGATCTGGCATTCGGGGCAACTGGGTGATTCCGCTTTACAGACCGTAAAGACATGAAATATCCACCAGGTATCAAAAGAACAAGAGATAGATCTCTTCAACAGAGAAGGATCAACGGATCAAGCATCTTTCGACAAAGGCAATGTTTACCTGAACGTCCAGCGGTGGCTTCCCAATCATGCCAGTGAGTTGTTCATCAATAGGTGGGTGCAATGGACAACACCACCTCTTCAACGAATGGACTCATCTCATTCTCCCATGCTGTGGGGAAGACAACACCACCTCTCTCCAACGAATGCCTCAATCTTGCACCACTTCCTGAGGCCGCCAGCAGCTGCCAAAAGAAGGACATCAGCCCACCGACTAGAGCCTGGAATCGGGACAAGGGACCCACCAAATTCCCAGAAACCAGTGTCATGGGTTTGTTTGGATACATGTTCTCACATCAACGTTTTGTTCATCATCTTGCTCTTTGTTCACCAATTTGAAAGCACTGATATATTAAACTATATCTGTACTGTGTTGTATTACATGACATAATATATACAGTAATATGTATATATATATATATTTATAATATATTATAGTTATATCATGTTATATACAGTTACAGTATCTTTTGGAGCTATGGCCGCTAGGGGCTCTTGTGCCGGAGAATATCCCAAGTTGCCCAAGCAAAAAAGGATCGGTTGCAGCTGCCTTGCCCTCCGATGGCGCAGGATCGGAGGTCAGGCAGCTTTGTAAACTTTGAGCCCAAAAATGAAAGCCAAGGCCCCACGGAATGGCTAGATTCCGGTACAGCCCAGAAACTGGTCTCATGTCAGCTCACCATTGCAGGTGGCCGCCGGCTGATGCAGACCCTGCTTGTAATCCACAGTCCAGTTGGTCATGCATGTACACAGTAATGAGAATGGGAGCCTTTGGTTTCGATGTATTGTGTAAGTATTACACTAAGATACACTAAGTATGTGTTTGTTGTACCGTGCATTGAAGAGGATGGTGCTGACTTGATTGTACATTGTACACATCGCACACTCTGTTTCTCCGGCAGGCACACTGCGCGTGTTTCCCTTCCGAGTCGGAAGAGCGGCAACCCAGCTAGGGTTGTGAAGACAAAAAGTTGTCCTGACAGAATTCTCTGTCAGCCAAGCTGCCAAACTATGCTGAGGGGGCTTGTGCAGCACGGTCTCTTCCCAGACTGCTCGGAAAATTTCCACCTGGGCGATGCTGCAAAATCTAGAGAAGCAAACTTTCCAGGTTCCGTTGGTGGGTCGAACAGGCTGGTGAGCATGACTCGGCGAAAGCCCAAAGAGCAACGTGAAGCATTTGGGAGCACACCGCTCATGACGGCTCATGAGAAAAAGGCCTCTTCACATCGAAGACCGCATAGGATTGCTATACATCCGGATGGACCCATGGACCTATGGCTCCTTAACCCATGAGCTGCCTTCAGCACTTCAGCGCTTGCCGCGTGGTGGCCTGTAGAATCGCAATGCTTCCAGATCTGCTTTTGGATGAAAGGACGAGGCTGCAAACAAGTTGGCACGGCTGATGTGCGGTAGCTTCTGGGTTTGCACATCTTTCCATGCTTCTTTCGTGCTAATCCTGAAAATATTCGAATCCAGTTCTCAGCATCATTGCCTGCACATGATTGATCCTAAGAACCTTGGATTCGGGAAGAAAAGAAAAAAAAACACCTCAAGCTGATTGTCGGCCCCACAGGTGCCTTCGCACTTTCTTTTCACGGGGGCTGCCGGCGCTGGCTTTGGCGGCTGCAGCTTTCGGTCTTTTGACCTCAGAGCTCGCTGTGGGAAGGGTGACCGGGTGGAGCCACCAAAGACTGTCATGGAGTTTAAGATACAGAAATGCCAATAACTCCATGAGAGTATTGTGAACTGATAATAGTGGAGTGAACTGATAAATCGCACTGTGAACTAATAGCTCCACTATCATCCAATAAACCAAGTTCACAGTGCGACAACATGCTTGGACTGGCATGGACCTGCCCTACCATCCATTGAGGCGCCCACGACTTTGGGCTTGAATAGGCCCGCACACACGCCCACGGCCAAACCACACTCGTCCCTTTGCACCCGGACCAACCTGGCCACATTCAACCCCTGATAACTGAACCATGTGTCAGTATGTGGATGTATGTTGCAGACATGCAAAGTCCATGCATAGGTTTTGTGATCGGTGATTTTTCAGTCAAAAAATGTTGCAGACGTCTCACGGTGGCAATTGGATCCTAATTATGTGTGTTGAGGTTCATGTCGACCACCAATCAAGATTGTCAGGTATAGCTTGCGTGGTTGTTCATGCAGTGGGCCAAAGTGTACTCTTAGCCAAGAAGAAGCTGCTATGGAGGGTTCATTGTGCACCAATGTCAGGCCTAGACTACAGGGGGTATTGCTGTTTGGAATAGACAGCTCACTCACACGAGGCTCAGATTGTCACATGCTCTGACAAGGATTTCCAGTCTGTATATCAATGTATCCAGATCTTCCCGTGTACTCTGTCCGTCGGCCTCAGTTTTCCCTTCTCCAGCACCTCTGCCATCTCCTTGGTTAGGACAGTAACTCGACCCGCAGCAACTTGGTTCAGTTCCTTGGGGCCGCCACTTCCTTTTCAGGGTCGGGTGGCAAATCCCCCGACTTCATCAACTCCTGAGGACATCGAACGATCTCCCGGATTGCGATGGGTCGAGGAGCTTCTGTTGACCATCATCCTGTGGAATTCTCGGCTTCTCTCAGCAATGTTGGAATGATGGATGAAAACCAGAAATGACCAGAAACCAGTTACGACAATTCAAGGAAGAGAGCAGCGAATCATCTTAGAATCACTCAAAGACTCAAAGTACCATTACTTCAGGCAGACAAAAGTTTACGCTTGTTAGCCTTCTTACAAAACAC
>CAXAMN010009502.1:56209-109726 GCA_963970005.1 Durusdinium trenchii | reverse complement strand
AGACAAAAGTTTACGCTTGTTAGCCTTCTTACAAAACACTCTGAGGTCAGCGGCGGATCGAATTAACAAGTCTAATTTTCGTGGCAGGTGTGGGACGGTCAATTATCACACTCTTTTAAATTTATAATAATAAAAAGCTTTCCGGGTTGACAAATGACCGCCCACACCTTCCCTTGTGTCATGGTGTAGGATTCTAGGGGGATAGGGTTGTCATGAGTTTCAACATCAAGAAGCGCAACTTTCTTCTGGCCAGTGTAATATATCAATGCACATGTGTCAATCGAAACGCTGCACCTCACTCGCTCGAGTACAAGAATTGAGAAGTGTTCACACCACGCAACAATCGGCTTGACCATGTTTGACCCCTGCATCCCAAAGTGGGCATGCTTCAGAAATTGGCAACTAGCTAAAACACCGGTGACCGCCAATGGTTAGTCTGAAAGTCGTAGCCGCCGTCGCAAGCCTGCCACTCTTGCGCCTCCATGACATCCTCACAGGGTAGTGGAAATTTCACCCGCACTATGATGTGTGCGTCCAGTTGATGGCATACTGAAGCCTCTGAGATAAAAGGCGCATCCCAGTAGAGCATACAAACAAATACAAACAACTTGTATAAGTGTCTCACATTTAAGACAAACTGAATCAAATTGATAGCTAGACTTGCAAGAAGCAAAATCCACCAGAGGTGCCCACCAGAGTACACCTGACAGGTCCTTACATTCACCACCTTCCTTTCACAGGATGAGGAGTGCTGTTTCAAGGCGACACGATGCCAGTCTGGTTGGAACGCTAACTGCCAGTCGTACGACTGAGACGTAGGTACGGTCCGCATGTCATTCGGTCCACAAGAGTCCGTTTTTTGATGGTCGGTACGGTCCCAAGATGTCATTCTGAAAGAAAAACACACGTCCTCGAGTTTGCCCCCGATCACTTTTTCATCCTCCTCATTTACAATCAAAAGGATTCGACCTCAAAGCTGCAAAGCATGTGTGGTCAAAGGGAATGAATCACTCCTTGTGTCGGGTTGGCTGGCTGGCCGATCGGTTGGTTGGCTGTCGGTTGGTTGTTGTCAAGTTCTGACCAACTCCAGATCCAAGCACCAGTGGCCTGTAGAAGTAATTGTCCTGTCTCCAAGTGCTAGAAAATAAGAAACTGGAGCAGAATTCGTGTATTAGGCTGGGTCAGGCTTCGACTTGTACGTACCTCAATGTTTGCCAGTTCCTCAAGTTCAGACAAGCACAGCCACTGCGCTGCATGAAATCCGCAAAGTGAAACTTCAAACACACGAAGCCATTGGAGGTATTAGAGGAGTTGGATGCAAACATATTTATAGATAGATCACTTTGCATGTGTCGAAATCGCCTTACACCCTGCTGGTGTCGGCACCGTTTCGGGAAGCTCGTGAGGGTCTCTGTCTACCAAGCTTCTGGTAAGTGCCTTGCAAATGATCTGTCTTTGAGGGTTCTTGCAAGAAGGCTTCACACACACACACACACCCAGCAACTCCCTAAAAGCGAGGCCCCGGCCATCTCGTGTCAGAGCCTGAAAAATGGTTGTGACTTGCAGTTTTTCCCTGCCACCTGATAGACAAAGTTATTATGCTATGCTTCTGTCTAAAGATACTAAAGTATTACAACACAACACAGACTCAACTAACGATCAAAGACTGGCCAGATTTGCCAGTGCACTGCTCTACGACAATTCCACATTAGTCAGACCTCTACAAGTTGCAAACCGATTCTTCCCAGCTCCATGCATCACCCGTGAATCGAGTTAAAGTACCAAAGCAAGTCTCTTCCCCACCCTCGAGGCTCCGGACGGCCGCCAGCTGCAGCAGGCCCTCCCTCAAGATGCGCCCACCCAGTCGAGCCTTAGAATGGGACGTGCTTTCCCCTGCAAATGATCCAATGCTGCGTACTGTGGAACAATGAAAAATGGTCCCTGTAGCAACTAGTATATAGTAGGATTAGTAGGGAATAGAACCTGGAAGGGCAACTTGAGCCTTTTTGTCAGCTTGTCCCTAGACAATCTTCTTTGAAAGGTGCTAGTCGTCATAGCCATACATCATACACGAAGAAAAAATACAACCAAGCTGATCTGATATTGCCATACTTCATTGCTGACGTGCCTCAAATGGTTACCTATCTTTGGACTGTTTTGGATGAACTCCCGCTCACCAACCGTGGAATCCACCTTGGTGGCCACACAGCGGTGCCAGCAGCGACCACACCCACATGGACTTCCTGGGCCGCAGCTATCGAAGAGGAAAATCCCTTCAGACCGACCACCCTGGGCTGCTGACCGGCTTTGGCACCAGATTGAGGATATTCTTCTCCCAATCCCTGGCCACAACGGCCACACAATGGCCAAACAGCCAAGGCTCACCCACTCATCCTCGGACCTAGCCTGCTGAGAACAGTCTACATGGGATACGGAGAGATAGGGAAGGATTTCAGGGGATGGGATGGGCTCTTCAATTTGAAAAGCTATGTGTCCTTCCCGTCCAAGGTAAGGTTGGCAGCGATCGGCCTGAAGCCCGCAGCTACGCTGTAGACCTGCAGGCCCGTGGGCTTCAGGAGGGGACTCACACAATATGAACTGAAAGGACCACTGCTTCAGGCCCGTTCTCCTGTGTAAACCTGGTTGTTCTTGGTTCCCGGCTCTCTGGGGGGAGGTGTGGGGTAGAGTGGAGTCAAAAACTTCCTGGTTAGTTGCTCAGTATACTGGAAGCAGTCCGCTCTGCTTCAGCTGCCACCAAGTGGATGATGCTTCCAGCTAGATCTATAGATCTGCAGAGCCTTGGGGATCCATGTTGAAGAGGTGTTGGATGTCAGTGTAATTTGTGTTTTTGCGATCGTTCGGTTTAGTGCAGTGCCTTCATCAGAGTCCGCCGCTTGAGTGATTGAGCTTGACCCCTCTATGTTGTTTCGCTGGTACAAATAAACAAATATAAAACTGTATTCCTCAGGACAAGCTTATAGAGTTTGCTCTTGGTGTGGTGACGGATCTGGAGAGGTGGTCGATGGCTTTCTCGCTTTTGTCTCATGGTGTGAAGCCTTGTGTTCAACTGCATTCGCGTGTCTTTTTGTCGCCTCAAATCACTTCTGCACTGTTCGTGCTCAGCCGTCTGCAAACTGTCTATCCAATGCTGTGGAAAGCCGCTTGAGCGTTCCAGCGTAGAAGGAGCTCGCCTGGGTCTTGTGGTCTTACAACAAAGGCGTGTTGTTCTCTCTACTTGCATGGCCAACAACCTGCGGTGAAAACACTTCTCAAGAACGAGCGGTTCACTGTGTCAAGGGCCATCTTCATGCCTGAAACAACTAAAATGCAGCAAAAACAAATACTATGACCCCTAAGGTCAGGTGCAAGAATAAAGAAATGTTCGAAGGGTGTCCAAATCCAAACAACTGCCTTTTTCACATGTAAGCATCTGGCACCAGCGACGACAGAACCATGTACCGTACATGTACCTTTTTCTATAGCCACAACCAGGGACCCTGTTTTTCACTTTTGTCCATGCTGCAGGACAGTGTGCTCCCAAAATGAAGCCGCTGGTTCAGTCAAGGGAATCACTTTTCCAAAGCAGGATGCAGCAATATGAGTGGTCAAAGCCTGGCCAAAGGCCTCAAGCTGGCTGTGATTTCTGGCTGCCCCAGAACAACTTGTGGCATGGGATGGGCTTCCAAGTGGATACCCTGGATACCTCATCAATGTTCATTGTCCGGCCTTGCACTGCTTCTCGAACTCATACTTCTGAATTCCGCTCACCTGAAATACGGTCCGATTGCTTTGTACCCTTGGGTTCTTCTAAATGCGTGTTACTTCATCTTAATCTCAATTCTAGAATGCCACAGGTTTGGAGTAGGCAATTTGGCACCCGCAAATGCCAAGGTACAGGGCCCAGCACCAGGTACTGCAAAAGCTTCTTTTCACCAGCATCCTGGAGGGCTCGGGGCGAGCATCGCTGGTTGAGGAACCTAAGTTGATTGATTTAGCCACGGTGTCATCAGCCACCCGTTTGACACAGTTTCTGGCATGGCCCCATGGCGCAAGTTGAGAACAGCTCAGAGCCCGTCTCCACCTTGCCAGGCATCTGCTGCGGCGCTAGGTAGCCCAAGTATTTGCAATCATTCGGCGCCTTAGACGGTCGGCCAAGCTGGATGTGGAATCCACTTCGATCTCGGTGAGATAGCAAATCCCATTGCTGAAAAAACATGTTGGTAAGTCAGTATATGTTTAAACGATGTCTGATCTCTAGTCTCTACGTGTTCAGGGGGGCCCTTGAACGAAAGAGATAGGTGGGTGGCCTGCACCATTTGGAGGACCCACATGTCTATTCACCTGTTCTGAGGTATCTACCAGCTGCATTGCGATGAACTCATCCCGGGACGGAGGCAAAAGCTGCCGCACGGTCAGATGGCAAGAAGAGGTCGGGCTGAAACACTATGAAGGCCTGCTGTATTCACAAACCACGTGGGTAATTGAATTCCAACAGTTGGAAGACAGATCGAGGTAGAATAAGAGCCAGCCCAAAGTGAAGTCCTGGTTTCCTTGACCACTTAGTGTTGAAGCCTGGGTAAGTTCCAGCAACTTACCCCCTCGCCTTTCAATCATTGAACCAAAGAGCAAAGCAATGTTGTAAAAAGAGTAAACTGTAATCAGTGTTGTTGCTGGTACAAGTACTGCTGTTGACGAAAGAAATCGAGAAACAGAAAGACAGTCGCCTTCGGGAACCACCCTGCAACCACCACAACACCATCAGTGCTGTGGTCTTCCTCATTCGAGGTGGTGCATGCTTTCTTCGTATGCCCCCCAAATGGCCACGTCCACCGTCCGCGTGCTCGACGTGTCCAACAGCACCTGCTTCAGGTTTCCGGCTAAGAAATGCTGCCTGGCCAAAGCACATTCGCCCAGAACTCAGCTTGCTGTCTTCAAGCCAGCCAAAAGACAGGTCCGAGTAGGGCCCTAGACGATGAATAGAGCTCCGCAGACAGGAGATGTAAAACCATTCTGGATGCACAGGCTTTCATCATCAACAGTCTACATTGGGGGGGGTCGCCTATACATATTGCTGTTAGCCTTCTCCACGGATCAGCTCAGCAGTCAGCTGCGAATCCGGCCGTCTCCGGATCCGTTCGGATCCCTTTTCCCCTCATTCCCGAGACACGAGCGGCTCCCTCAGGTGACCGCTGCGCGGTCGCGCCCGCGCCATCGCAGCCGCCAGTGCGGCTGCTAAGGCAGCGGGGGTGGCCACAGCCATAAGGCCGAGAGCCTGAGCACCAACCTGAGAAAACATTCAAAACAGCTTGTTATGATTTCTCATGAAGAAACACGTGTTGATAATGGTCAGGTCTTCTGAATTGAATTCGGCTCACTTACACTTCTCAAATCCATCAAGCTTTGCTTCAGCCGTTTGCTTCATTTGGTAGTGAGACAATCAATCCAAGCTTGGGTCCAACTTGGGTCCCACAAGTTTCATGACTTATCATGGTCCAAATAGAATCGATCTTCATGGCAAACCAGAATACTGTTCCATGGAGCCAATGATATCAATGATGTTTCATGATGTTTGATGTGACATGTTGTTATGTTGTCATGTTGATGATTTATAGCAGCCCTGCAACGAATGCCTACTAGCCTCGTAGAAATGCCCTACCAGTACCCTGGCTCTCGACGTCTCCCCTTCGCCTGCGGGGAGGCGAGTTCCAGCTGGCTGGGAGGCGAAGCTTTGAAGCGACCTTCCACAAAGCCAATGATCCTCGCAGGGACCCCAGTGACATTCTCGAGGCAAGAGGAGCAAAGTAGACACACCCTGCTTCACGACAAAGAGCTTCGAGACGTGTCGCTTCTTCGCCTATAGAAGCAGACTTCTGAAGTCTATACAGGTTGGCATGAGCAAAACAAGGAGAAAGAAGGAGAGGACCCATAGACTAGCTACAAGGCTACAAGTAGGTGGCGGTCACTATGTTCACTTCTTCAATTTGGACCTCAGTGCTCAGTGCTCCTCTTGATCTTTGGAGCTAATGGCCCAGTGTGGAGGCTTTCCAACCTGAGAACAGAGCACAGGAGGGGCCATCACTGGCCGTTTGGATCTTCAATCTAAACAGCAAAAGTGAACACACCATCAGCTTGGGAGACAAAATGAGGAGCCATCCCATTTTGGGATGAACTCGAGCTAGGGTCCTGGCCACAGAACCGCATCTGTTGGGTACGCCTTCGCGTAGACCTCTCAGGAGGGTCCAAGGAAATAGAATCACTTGGGCTTCTCGGAAGAACATGTGACCTAGCCTTGATCCTGATCAGCGAAACCTATCTATCCAATCGTTGAGAACCAGAGACATTGGGTACAATGTCTGATACTGTCTGCACGTAAGTTGAAAAACCAATGGGTAAGAAGTTCGCATGCATAAACCTTAACCTAAAATGAAGGCCCCTCAATCTTCGAATCACGGATGACTAGGTTGACCGTCTCCGGGTCCTCTGTTAAAAAAGTGCAAAACTCAAGCTTCATCGTTTGGGATCGAGCGCTGTCGTACAAACCACGATGCATTGGAGCGTTTCTTTCTGTCTTGACTCATGGACCCATGGGTTGCTGCCCTGGCACCACACGCCTTTGCAGCGACGACATCATTATCATAGGCATCTTGGGCCGTCTCATGGCGTGTCGGCTTGTAGCAGAAGCCTAGGACAAACATGGACAAACAGAGTTTGTGGTCACCGAACACCCTATCCAACGAACATCTTCGAAGTTGGAAGGTGAGTGTTCCTCTCTTCCAAATTCAAGGTAATCAAAAAAGAGGACTCCTCGAACAGATCTGACTGGACTCTCCTGAGCGCAAAATGATCCAGAAGCTCTACACACCTCGTGTACAGCACAAGTGCGGGAAGAGCATCGTCGACCCAAAGCCAGCTCACAGGCTCGCCACAGGGCAAACATCTATAACAGTTTGTTTTGACTTCCCTGTGTCTCCAAACACAAAAAATAGTTGAAGGTTTCCATATCCTGGCTCTTCCCCATCCATCTGCTCGTCTGCATCCCGAGGCACGGCGATAGGCCGCGGCGGCCAACGTGCCGTTGGCATTCGCCGTCGAGTGCCAAAAGACGGCACCCAGATAACGCTTCACGAGGTCATCATCCGAAAGTCCTGGCAGCTTTTGTCATCTTCAAGTGACCGGGTAGAAAAGGACACTGAAGGATCCCATTGACATTGGCGACTGAATCCAGGGAATGTAATTAAGTTGGTCAACTGATTCATCTCAAGCCCTATGAAATATATATATATACAGTATATATACTTATTTGTTTACTTATGTAATCTTCTGTATATATACTATAGCAGCCACACGGTGGCAAGGGCCGTCGCCTGGGATCTTCATCAGCTTTCCAGAGCTCAGGAGGATCCTGCCGACCCGTTGGAAGGGGTTTCCCAGTGCTGGCATGTCTCTCCTAAGAGGTTTGGTACCGCTCGGCGGGACGAGTCAAACTTGAGTTTGCTGCTGAAAGAATCCGGGAACCTGAAATCGACGGTCAAAACGGACGGTCAAGTCGCAATGGGTGACTGCAAGTGACGTCATTGCGCCTGAGCCTGTCACCTGTATTCCTAGCCTCCGAACAGGTTGAGTGCTTCGAACACTTTCCACATGTCAACCAGGTCGACCTCGGAGCACCTGGTCATGGATCCCCAAAGATTCGATCCAGATCGGTCGACCCATTTCTCCTGGACCACGAGATCGGCTTACTGGGCACCATGGGCCTGAACTCGGAAATGCGTTGGATCTGCGACAGATGAGAATCGGATAGATTTGGTGAATGACCAGATTACAGGCGACAGTCATCTGCGGAGTCTCAAGCTGGGCTTGGTCCTTTTCACAATCCACGTCCGTCATAAAGCTGGGCTTTCCGACTTTCTGATTATGTTCACCTCTTGGATTTGTTATTATCTGCATCCTAACTCTCCAAGATGGTATTTGCCTCATACAAGCCTCAAGTTGGGAAAAACATGCCTGAGCTGCACTACCCTCACATACCCTCACCATCCTTCAAAAAGTCTTGAGCTACTGCCAAATTGGCGGGAAAAGAACCAACTGCGCCTGGAGTAAGACTTCCCATCCACAGCATCACGGTCCGTGAGGAGGATGGCGGCCTGGCCTTTGGCCGATAAGGCCGCACCTTGGGACCAAATGCCTGGCCATCCGAGTCCAGGCTGCGGGGATCCAGGCTGCCGAGATCTCACTGTGAGTGGACGGAAGAAGAACTACGGCAAGTTGCCACCTGAACCTGGGAGAGGATCATCCCCACTGGCCCTACGGGCCTACTCGACTCAAGGGGGTGTGACGAGCTGTGCTGGAGGTTGAAGTCGCCGCTACATCCATGATCCCATCAAATCAAGCGGTCCAATGCCGTATGGTTTTGTGTTGATTGATGGCTAAGTGATGCCAAAAAGCATGCCCCGTAATCGCAAGAGGTTATAGACTGCACAAGCCTTCAAAGACGATCTGCAAAATCTCGCTCTGCACCATAAACTCGTCATACTCCTGTCCAGAAGCTACGTCATTTGGTTGGGGC
Source organism: Durusdinium trenchii (assembly GCA_963970005.1). NCBI lineage: Eukaryota > Dinophyceae > Suessiales > Symbiodiniaceae > Durusdinium > Durusdinium trenchii. The sequence continues at coordinate 101,160 of CAXAMN010009502.1, read as the reverse complement.
AAATCTGAAGGGGGCCAGCAATTAGGCTTCGGCCGCGACTATGTCGATCCAATCAATCAAAACATGGACCATGCCCATGCTTTCCCCAGCAGCCAGAATGGTCGCTAACATCTGAACTAATTGTGCTTGGAGACACTTCTCAGCTCATGACTTTGCCAAGGACTTATCATATCAAATGAATTCCACTACGTTTATGAGCCTTTATGTGTGCAAATTTGCTTGCTTGCTCCCTCAATTTCCAACGGAGGAAACATGTTCTGGCGCTGTCGGGCTGCAGTCCCTCCCCAGCCGGCCTCAGGCACAAAGTTCTCAAAGGTGCCATTGCTCATGCCTCCCTGGCAACGCATGGTGCAATTGGTCACCTCTCATTCGGCGAAACCGGTTCCCAGGTCACAAATGACTGAAGAGTTGGTGGGGCAAGGCAGGTTGCTTCACCCACTCGTTTCCTGGATGCATATAGAAAACTGCTTTGGCACCATTGTGTGAGTCAGAAACAGCTACTCCCTGGTACTGCAATTGGGATTGAAAACCCAAACCAGGATCCAAGGAGGGCTTGCCAACCTGGTTCTTTCCCGGATCACGCCTGCAGGAAAAGCACGGTGGCGATCTCTGGGGTCGCGAAGGCACGGAGCTTCAGAGTCTTTTGTAAAGCATCACCTCTGGCTTCAGCCGATGAAAACGTGTCTTCAGGTGAAAGGATGGGAACGGTGCTGCTCAATGAACAGCTGAAATCCATCGGACCCTGGACCCGACTCACAGAACCAAGCAACGGATCAGGTGCTTCGACTTGCTCTTGCCACCGCAGACCCTCAGATTGGGCAACTGTGTCAGCTCGTGCGACATGTCCCTCTGAACCGACACATTTCGGTCTGTCTGTCTGCTATGATAGCAGCTTTAAGGGCTGTGGATAGTGCTTTTTGGAAACTTTGAAGAAAGCCGTGACTCATCGCGTTTCCGCTTCTCAGGGCCAGGCCCACCCACCAGGGCCAACTTGGTGACTCCGGGGATCTGGGCCTAGGGCCGTGTGCATCGGCTCAAAATCGGCTCCTTGAACGGGGCAGCCCCTTTCATCTTCCATTGGCTGCAAGCAATGCTGGTTTTATCTGACCACCTGGCCGTACTAGTCTTCAAAAAGTGGCTGAAAACCAGTGCTTGGTGGAGGAAACGAGAGGTCACAGCAGTCCCTTTCAGGTGATGTCCTCATGTGACTTAGATCGAAGTTATAGTCGTCCCATCACCCTCGGATTCATCATTCACAAACCAGTCGATTCGGCACCATCAAATCGAACGCAGCGCGAACAGGCCGGCCGTGCCGAAACCATGTGGAAAACCAACAACAACAAGAACAACAACAACAACAAACTGCAGTTTTAACATTGGCAGCGTTGATGAACCTACTTGTCATACTTGTCAATCCAATATGCGCACACGTTTGGCTGCTTCAATGTGCACCATCATGTTCAGAAACACATCTACTGCCAATGGTTCTCAGGCTTTGCAGCTTTGCAATCGGGACAAATTGGAATTGCTTTAGAAACCTTGACTGACTCATTGCGGGCAAGATTGAAACTCCACCAAGCATACTCCAATATACAAATCCACTCCGAAGCACAGAAAGCCTATGTGTGCGCGCCCAAAGAAAAAGCTCGGCGCCCGGACGAAGCCCCAGGTCACCGCCTCCGCCTCCGGAGCCGTGTGCTTCAGACTCTCGTTGCCGCTCAGCGGAACGTCTGCCTGCCGAAGACGAGGGGAGGGCGGGCGACGACACCTGGGGAGGGCTGGCGGCGTATGTTTGGCCAGCGTTCTTGCTCCTAGTGGTGAGGCCAGGAGCCCCTAGTAGCTTCGTGTTACTAGTAGTAAGGCCAAAAAACGAAATGTACCGAATAATCCGTCTACGGCTAGTATGGGAATGAGTTTCCATGCACGTTGATGGATTTGCTGATTCCTTCAGCTCTCCGCCCTCCGATCACCTTCTCTCTTGGCGGCACCTCGTCAATCGTGCCGTTCGAAATCAGGGCATTGCGGATCTGGACCACCGCGTTGTTGACCGAGGAGACGATCCGCATGGCCATGTCCTGGCGCGATCAAAGCTGGTCGAGTCGGACTCAACGCCTAGGGAACAATCAAGCACCAAAATGGATCAAAATGTGCAGTGTCAAGTTTTGACAGTGGAGAAATCCTGCATGTTGGGGTTGCCCGAGGACGGTTCCAGAAACAAGTCATGTCCATCTCCGTATCGTGCAGCAACTTCTCGAACACATGCGGCATGCCATGGCTTCCCTACAATCCTGGGCCAACCTCCCACTGTGATCAGCGGCCTCCCCTCCCAGTCGATGATCAGGACAGAGTTGCACGAGGTTTGTTGAGACATTCTTTTTTCGACCACAATGGAGTAGATAGAATATGAACCAATCTGAAAACATTATAAATGTCTAAAGTCTAAAAATGGTGTGGAAATTTTCCCATATTCTATACTCCAGTATGACTGCGCGTGGTTGAACAAACTGGTTCCACCTCAAGCCTTGCATTTGTCTTCACCTTGCCCTGCCACAGGGCTCCTTCCCGCAACCCACACCGGACCGGTCCTGAGCTTTGGGCAAATGTTTCACATCCAAATAGCCGTCCTCACCGAAGGTCACGAAGCGGCGGTCCCAAAAGTCCAAGCAAACGGAGCTGGTCGAAGCATACGAAAGATCTACGACCAGACATGACTGTGGTGAGTGCGCCGCAAAGCATAGAACCATATAGAACCCAAGTGCATGGACACTGACGCTCTTAGTTGGCACATAGATCACTCGACAACCAAGATCGCTCACGGGCGGTTCCTCCATCAACTTCGTGGCCTGTTCCAGAGTCATGAGAGCAAAAGGTCGCTTTTGAACGGCTGTACCTGGCAGATCATCGGTATTGAGACTTCGGTGGGTTGCAGCCACCATGGGACTGCTTGAGTGAGGAGGGCCCCGGACAAGAGTCTTTCAGATGTGCTATGCACGTCCAGGCCTTCGAAAGGAAGTGAAAAACCATTGCCATCGACACGATCGGCGTCAACCAGTGGAACCCTAACCATGGCATACCGTATACCATGGTCAGTTCCAAACTTTGGGACTTGCTGTCCCACCTCTAAGGGGTTTGATCCACTCTCCTTTTCAAAGGAAGAAGCTGTCTAGAAGCATTTTGGGACTCAATCCCCCAAGACAGCAGTTCCTTTTTCTCAAACAGATCTTCAAAATCATCCACAGCCACGACCCGTTTGACTACCGTCTCTTCCCGCCTCCGCTGGCCAGTGCAAGCATTAAGAAGCCAAGAAGCCGCCAGGAAGCCATGGCTCTGACAGCACTTGAAGTATTACACCCCTACAAGATGAAGGACGCCCCAACTAGAGAGAATGGCATGAGTGCCGAAGAGCGAGGATCAATTGCCCGTCCAAAACTCTGTGTTCTATTCTGGGAGGTGTGGGAGTAAGCCGGGCTGGCAAGGGGTGTTCAAGTGGGCTCCGGCCCTGCAAGTAGAAGTAGGGATGTGACGGTGCACTATCAAAGACTTCTTTTATAGCGGCTTTGGAGGTTTGGCTCGGGTTTTATGGGAGCACCCTGAAAGTAAAATCAAGCAACTTTGAACAACCACAAATTGACAGGGTCACCGCCATTCTTAAACCTTCAGTGACAAGGTTGCTTTGACAACATGGAGGTCAGGGTAGCCTGAAGAGATTGTTGCTGAGGTTTTCGGGCAGTTCAGGCACACAGTATCAGAAAATTCCAACGTGTGTGTCTGTGGCAGGAAATGTGATAATGAAATATGAACGCTTGTTTGGAGGTAGTTGACCCCAGAACATCAGCTGAAGCAAAAGAGCAAGAATGGTCGTTGGGCGGCAGTGATTGCTATTGAAAGTCAAAACAAGTTCAGCGACCAAGTCGGAATGAAAACCCTGAAGGGATTCAATCCTGTCTCATTGCCTCTGGATGGATCAACTTCGATGTGAAGCTTGGTGGAATTGTTTGGTGGGGAATGTCGAGGGGCAAATCATCAATTCAAGTCAATCCGACATTCCAAAACAAAACTGGGTTGTTAAGTTGTTTAGGTTGATCTGCTGATATCAGCGCAAAGTGCGTTGTCCAGCTGAGTTGATGAACACCCAGCCAAACCCGCCAGGTCCACTGCTTCCAGTAGCCCGGGTCGGCCATGGAGCCTGTACTTGAGGAACTCACAGCACGGCGGGTGTGAAACGTTGACGAGGTGTTTCATAGGGATTGCGTGGTCAAACAGTTGAGGTGAGGGCACAAGGCAAATATCCCAGCTGTTTCCTCTGCATTGATAGCCCCCGGTGCTGCTCAAGACTCTTAGACTTGAGAACCCGCAAGCAAGAAAAGACCATTGGTCCCTTGACGCGTTTTGGAAAAGACCGGCGCCATATCAGCAACCGGTCGGAGTCGCACCTTGCAAGCCCGCGAAGGGATTCGGCATCTGCCATCCCTCCTCAGCGGCACACCTGCCAAGATCATGTCTCATTTACAGGGGCAGAATCACCTCCTTCCAGCAAACTGGCCTTCCATCCTTGGATCGAACTCACTGGAATGGAAATCCATGGACTTCGGTGAGCAGAATCAGCTAAAATTCATTCAGCAAACCCAATCTCGCCTCACCCTATGACCTCTCACAGGCCTGGCCGCCAGTGATGCGGCAAACACGTTTGGTCCGCGGCCAGTGTCTCATTCCTTGTTGATAACTTTCTGGTTAGCCAATCGCAGGGTAGACTCTTTCCTCTTCAAATCTGTTGGGCCTAAGATTGCTTCCAAAGAATGGGTTAGTTGAATCGTGCCAAATAAACCATGCCATGTAAACTTGCTTTTGGCACTTCTACAGCACAGATCAGCACAGGAAATGGCATCCTGTACTTACATCACAGGACCGCCAAAAAAAAAACAAAAGATAGCATCGAATAGCCGTTTATGATCATGAGGAAAGACGGACCAGGGAGAACTCGAACCTTCATCAAGATGCTTGCATCTGCTTGGAAGGCAGAGTCGCAACGCCTTACCCATTAGGCAACTGGTCCTGTGCATATGTAAAAGACTAGACCAAAGGAAAACACCCACCAAGATGGCGGTTGCATCAGTATGTACTGACTGGCGCGTCCCCACAGTTGAGGCTCTTCGCCTTCGGATGACGCCCGGCACCCAACTCTCGGTGGAAAACCTGACGAAGTGGCAGGAGTCGGCCGTGCCAGCTGCCCCTGGAAAATGTTGAACCCACTTCTCTCTGTGAGTCTAAGTCTCTACTACCAAACTCTAAGTCTAAAAGCGGATATGTTTACAAAACCAAAACTCTAACATGAGTCAGTCTATAATCTAAGTTGCAGTTTTATTGGCGCAACCCGATACACCCTACCTTACACGGGACGGATTCTTGGCATGTTGAGTCAACGAAGGGATGGACGTCGGACATCCAAACCCAGCTTGGAGAGAAAGTTGCAGTCTTGGTTCAGTGAAACCTACACCCAAGTTGACAGTATTAGATAATGGGCATCTTTTTCCAGAGTCCGGAAACATGGATACTTGAATCCCTGGTCCACTTCTTCAGGTGACCAATTCTATTGCTGGGTCTGACGCCTGACCAGCAGCAAGGCCAAGGCAGCCTGCCGCTTGATCTGCAAATTGATTGCTTGTGATCACCAAGTGTGTGGCACCATTTGCCAGAGGTGGGCCATTGACATGCCCAACGTGGAAAACCGAAAGTCTGCTGAAGTCGCGCGTTTTCGGTGCTACCACGGGCAACGGCCCTGACAAGGGCTCTTACTATCTTCAATCGAGCTGAACAACATTGCTGTCTTAAAGACACTCCTTACAGTATCTTATATAATGTATCTCACGTTATAGGAGCAAGGACGCTACTAGGAGCAAAGGGCATTTCTACTAGGAACAAGGACGCTACTAGGGGCTCCTGGCCTTACTACTAGGAGCAAGGACGCTACTAGGAACAAGTGCATCGCTTCTAGTAACAAGTGCCTTACTAGTAGTAACAAGAAGCTAGTAGAAACTGTTGATAGGAGGGCATGGTCCTCACCCCAAACACTTCCAACACAAAAACCTTCTTCCAACCCAAACTCAACAAGAAAACGCTCTCTTCTTTTTCTGCGTTCTCTCAAGGCCTTCACGGGCCTACAGGGCTTCTTGGCCCCACTTGACATGTAAAAAGGGCTTCAAGATCAAACATGATCAAGCCATGCAAACGCTCATGGGAGGTGTGTGTTCTGTCATCAACACTCCCCCTAGCTTCTATGAAGCTATACATCACTGATTGGGCGTGGTCTCATCCGGGTACTCCTGGTCCTGAGACCATTCTTCCCGCGCGGATGGACGCACTGCCTTCAACCAATGTTCAAACCCAGCTCAAGCCCTTGACAGGCGATGTCATCATTCGCCAGTGGTGTTCCATTTCGTAAGGCAGCTATGGCCGTAGTGCTAAGCACACAACAATGTCCCAAACATTGAACAGCTTCACTGTAGCGCAAACCACAACCAGCAGCCCCTGTAAACTCAAAAACTCGACTTGGCCTCTTAGGCCTTGCAGCAACAAGCAACTCAACCCAATGCTCAAGCCATGCAACCATAGCTCACACCGCAGCCAACAATGTCCCACACACTGTAGGCCTTGTGGCCAAAATGGCCTTAGAGACCTCATGGTCCCTTGCAGACTTCCGCTCCGGCTCAAAGGTTGAGGCCTTGCTGCCTCATCTCCTGCACACAAAGCACGCAGATGTCATACTTTTTGTCCAGGAGTGTCGTACATCCCGGACGCTGAAGATCTCCTCGATGGTGGATCTCGCCCCAGCCCTTGCACCAGATCGAATCGCCTCTGCGAATCCTATTGAGATCAGGTGTGCACTGATGGCATAGAGGCGATGCCCTTAGCAGCGAAGACGTCAGGGTTTGACACTCCCTGAACACATGATATTTCTGGCCACACTTGGTGATGTAGACGCCCAGCCTTCCAACTCCCTGGTCATCATGGCCTGGTGGAGGCTCGGCAGCTTGAAAGGCTTTCGGGAATGCCTTTGGAGCCGCTTGTGAGGACTGCGGCTCCGTCGGCTCCCAAGATTCATCAGCTCGCATGTCGCGATAGTCCCGCTCTGTCGGGTAGTAGAGGGTCTCCTCCTCTTCAGGCGCTTCAGCCGTTGGGGTGGCCTGCTCTGCTGGGATTCTGGTTCCTCTTGTATTGATGAGCTTGCAAGGATCCCAGCCTGACGCCTCTCTTCGATGGAGAGTGAGGCCATCCAATTCATCAACCAACTTCTATTTGCTTCTGCGAACTGAATCTGCTGCTCGCGTGTCATAGGTTCAGCGGGTCCGTATGCAGGATCGGAGAGCGAGGTGGATGAAGAGGACGATGTTTCTCCTTCTGACTTCCCCTTTTCTTTTCCTTTTCCTCCTCCCTTTCTTTTTCCTTTTGACCTCATGCTGTGTCTATTGACTTCGCGGCCTTGGTTGTCCACTGTAAGCGAGCTCCCTTGAGAAGATGACTCGGAACTGAAGAAACGAGGTGGTTCCGGTGCCGGTGGACATGGTTCTGGTCCTCCAGCTTGATCGGCTCCTGGGAGCCAAACCATCAACCTTCGAAGGAACAGCGTGGCGAGGATGACCAAAACAGTGTAAATCATCATGAAGTACTTGAGGGGCTCATCATCTCTTTCACCTTGGGCCTTGGCTTTCGAAAGGATAGCCATCATCACAGCCAACTGAAGGGCGTTTCCAGAGATGGGAGTGGGACATCGTTCCCCCTTTTCACAATCCCTTTCCTTCATGCTTACCGCCTCTGGGCCTTCCTCCTTGGTCTTTTCTTCTTTTGGTCTTACCGCCTCTGGGCCTTCCTCCTTGGTCTTTCCTTCACATTCTTCTTGTGAGATCATCATCATCAACTCTTTCAGCTCTTTCGTTCGCTGAACTGTGAGAGCCTTGGTGCCCAAATCAGCGATCATGACTGAACCTGGAAGATGTCGAACTCTCCAGTCCAAATTTGTAATCCGCCAGCGAACATGCTGGGCTCTGAGGCGAAGGTGTCGAGTTCGCAAATTGGCATTTCCATCGGCAAAGAATCCGGTGGCCGCCGCCGCCAAGTTGTCCACGAAGAGGGTCTTCTTGTACAGGTCTTCGTGCTCGTTGATCAAGCAATCAACAGCATCTCCTGTTTGGAGGCCCTCGATGGCTTCTAGGAGCTCGGATTCAGCCGTTGATAATTAAGGCCGGAAAGGCCTGCTTTCCACTTTTCCAAAACATCATGGATCCATTCCAGGTGACCATCACTGATCCATGCGAAGCTTGTGTTTCAGGATTGGCTGCAAAGCTGGAGTCCGTGAAGACTTCTAAGGCCCTTGGTCCTCCATCCCAACCTTCTCCCTTTTCTTTTCCAAACTTCAAGCCTTCGTTCGGCGTGTTCTTCAAGTATTTCCAGACTTGAGTAGCCTGTTCAATCACCCAAGCCGGATGAGCAAGGATTTCTTGGGCGCAGCGACTGGTGGCATAGGAGATGTCTGGTCTTGTTCTTGTAGATAACCACATCAGCTCTCCAACCAGCTTTTGGGCCTTGTTGACCAACTCAGGTGTTGGTTCTTCGGGTGCTGGATGAGCATCTTTGTTCATCGGAACCTTAATGTGCTTCCCTCCTTCCACCCCTTCTTTATCTTTGATGTAATCTTCTTGGGATGCAATGAACTCACCCTTTGAACCTTTTGTGAGCTCCATCCCCAAAAACTTCACTTTTCCTTCCAACCCCAATTCTTCCGGAGCTGAGGTCTCCCATTCCTGCTGGAGGGTCTTCGTGATGACCTGGATGGTGGTCGCTTCGCCAACAATCATCAGGTCGTCGACATAGACCAGCAAAAAACCTTCCAGTTGTTCATCTTGGCTGCCTTCTTCCATGGGATCACCTTTGAGGATGGCCCAAAGATTTGGTTCGGCAGCCGATTGGACAAAGTAGTGCTTTTCTTCAGACCTCATTTTCCGAAGAACACCGTCCCGGTGCAATCCCCAACATCGTGGCGACTGCCTGAGGCCGTACATGGCCTTTTGTGCCAAGTAGTATTCGTTGTGCTGCACATGGCCAGTCTTGATCAGAAGTGCTGGAGGCTTGAGAACGACCATGGTGGGGACATCCTGCTCGTTGTCGAGCGGCGCGTTGAGGAATGCCACTCTTATGTCCATGACAGAGGCCTTCCAGTCTTCTTCTGCTGCTCTCTTCAGGACGTAGCGAAGGCAGACTGCATCAGCACCGGAAGCATACAGACAGCGATCTTTCTCTTCTTCGGAGGTTCGATCGACGAAGTTCCCACAGGCCACCAGCCGGATTTTTCTCCGAGGACCAGGCTTCAGGGCGATAACCACCTTCGATCAGACCACTTCGAGCCGCTTTCCCCAAGTCTGTTGCAGCTGTTGGAACTCCTTTTCATTGATTTTCTTCAAAGCTTCCTTTTCTTCAAAGAGTTGATGCAGCTCCTTTTTGATCGCTTCATCCCACTTTGGGGCTTCTTGAAGTAGTTCTCGAGGAGATACGATCCTTGTCCTCAAAACTTGTTCTTCTTCTTGTGTCACTGCACTTTTCACCTTCTTGAGCTCCTCGAAGACCACATCCATCACTTTCATTTCATCCTTCAGCATGATGACGCTTTCTTCGAGGATCACCTTTGACACCCTTTCTTGATGCCTTTTCTGCTCCTTCTCCATCTTTTCATACTCATCTTCATCCTCCATCTTCATCGCTTTCATAGTCATTTTTCCTCGGATTCGCCGTCGAGCAACATGTGGATCTTCTTCTTCCGCGGCTCGAACAACAGCCATCCAGGTTTCGAGACTGGGCGCTGGTTCCGAGGTCTTCTTGATGAAGTAAGGTGCGATGGCGATGGTGTTGTCTTCACGAAGCACCAGGTGTCCGTGAGCATCTGGCCTTGGAGCCAAATAGCGAACCTTTTCATGGGCGCCTTCCAGTTCTTTTGTTTTCCAAAAACGCTTCTTGACCAGTAGTTCATGGCCAAAGGGTGGGACGTCGCTCATGTCCTTGTCGGCCATTCTCCGTCGTTCACGTTCATGGACGTAATGACATGCATAGGGCCACATAGCTGACAGGATTTCTTTTTGGTCCTTGGAAGGCATCGGAATGGCCATACGATAGGTCACCAACTTCGGGTCTTCTCGCCTTTCCCCTTCCTCTGCTTCTTCCTTTTCACCGTCCTGTCCTTCTTCTTCATCTTCTTGTTCTTCATCTTCCTTCTCTTCCATCTGACCATCCTGTTCTTCTTCAGCGCCTTCATCTTGGTCCTGCTGGGGATCTTCTTCTTCCTCTTCGTCCAAGATTGGACCCCTCTCTTCATCATCTTCATAGGGAGGTAGTGCATCAGGTGGATCAGGTAGATCAGAGGGCATCAACCAAGTGTAGGTTCCCACCAGGATGCATTTGGCAGTGTCACGGTCATTGGGTGCGACCGGATATGGTCCAGCAGTGTCGAGCGACAGGGTGCCTGCCAGTGGATGCTTGATCTTTCTGTGAGGCCGGCTTTTGGCACTTTGTTGTTGACATACTCGACAATCTCTTCGAAAGGGCACATGACCATGCTGCACATGTTGGTCCCAGCTAAGGGCCTTCACTTTCACTTCAGGTTCTGGTTCTTCTTGAAGGGCGGTGGCACATGCTGAGGCGATGGCATCGCAAAGACCAGGGACCCAACGTGCCAGTGCCGACGAATCAATTCTCTTTCCATCACCTCTTCCCTTGGCCTTAGGGTTTCTTTCCTTTGGTAAGCGGAGCTTCATATTGGTGCCCAATCCCGTAAGCTTGACAGGTGCCCCTTCTTTCCATGGAGTGAAATCCCCCTGGTTGACCGTGAGGAGGTTCAGATTGGCCGCGGCCTTCAAAGCTTCCCATCCCTTCGTCCTCCAAAACGAGACACAGTCCGGCATATAGTCGACCGGGTCACCTGGTTGCTCCAAGAGGAACAAGGGTCTTTCGGGCTTCATCTTTTCTTCCTTCTCCCCCCTTCCTGTTTCTTTGGCCCTCTTCACGAAGTCCGCGACCAGGTAGAGGAAGATCTGTCTCCACATCAGGATATCATCGTCCTGACACAACTTCTTTTGTGCTTCAGTGAGGTCAGGCAGACCCCATTCATACTCCCACGAACGTAGTGGAGGTGGTCCCGGGTAGTGTCGAAGCACTGACCTCGAGCGACAGTTTGGACCTCCAATCACTCCCAACAAGGCTCCATCCAAGGCTGTCCTCAGCAATGCCTTGTAAGCCGGTGATCCTTGCGAGGCCATGTCATGGTTTTGGCCTCTTTTGATATCAACTTCTAGGATCTGACCCTTCATTCCTTGGAGCTCCATGGCGGACTGCAGGGTGTAGCCTTCCTTTTCACCCCCATAGAGATGTAGGATCAGACCTCCCTTTTTCTTGAACCTTTTCCGCTGGCGCCGATTCGTCGGAAGCTGTGACCATTCACCTGGTTCCTGAAGCAGAGCCGACTTGACATACTCCGGAAGGTCCCGCAATGCCGGATGAGAGTCAACCATAGCCTTCAACCAGCTGAGCTCTCTGCCTTCAAAGTTTTCGAGCTGTACCTTGGCGAGGTGGATTCGGCTTTGGTGGTCCTCGAACTCTTTGATGAGGTCCATTGCCAGAGCCTTGGAGACTTGGGGACCCAGCAATCACCTGAACTGGTAACTCTCCACGAGAAGGATGCTGTACCCGCATAGCCCCACCCTTCCAAAGGATCTTGCAACCTTGCTGTACCAACATGCCCAAGGGCACGATAGGCTCAACCATCAAATTGGTGGACACCATCACCCCATTTTCTGTCATCAGCAGGGCGGTGTTTTGGCCATCTGCCAGAGCAACACTAACCTTCTTGAGGCCCTCAATGCTATCCGAAGCCACCAGAGGTCGAAGAGGGTGTGTGGCACCTGAGTCCAAGAGGCCATAGGATTCTTCTTCAGTTACGGAGCACTTCGCCTCTCTCACACGAGTGAGCTTCAGCGTTTTGATGCTGCGCTTGATCTCATCAAGTTGCTGGTGGAGCTTGTTCATCTTGGCTTCGGATGTTTCCTTTTCTTTCATCATCCTCAGCATCTTATTCGCCTCCAACAACAATTCATCCATCTTTTCATCTTCCGTTGTTTGACCTCCTCCTGCTGCTGTCTTCTCTGCCTCCTCAATTCCATTCTTTCCTTTCTCATCTTCTTTCTCCTTTTTCACCTTTGGTGGAGAGTTCGATGGATTGGACGACGAGGGCTCACGTGACGGACAGGCCGGAGCGAGGTGATTCTTGGCTCCACAGACATAGCACCGCTTGTGTTCATCCTTTTGGTCATGAGACCACTTGCAATGCTTTCCTTTGCGGCAGCCACTGTCGGTAAGAAAGAACTTGCATGGAGGCAAAGAACTTTCATTGATGCTCACACCAACATTCTTCACCTTTCCTTCAAGCTCTTTTCCTTTCTCCTTTTCAACCTTTTTCACCTTGTTGGTCGCGGAGCCAGGGTCTTTCGAAGAGCTGTTCCTCTTCTCCATCATGGCCAACTGGTCGACCTCCGCGATCAAGTGAGTTGCGAACTGTGTGACTGACAAGGCCGTGGGGTTGGTGTCAACCTGAAGGGCATTGCGAGCTAAGGAAACCCGAAAACGCAGAGCTTCATTCCCCTCCAAGGTCTTCTTTGTGAGCCGGTTAAGGCCTTTGACCAAGATCGAAGGGTCCGGTTCTGTAGCACCGATTTCTTGGGCCCGAGCTCGCCACCTCAACCACTTCCTCAAACCAACAACAGTATCATGTAGACCTGAAGGTTCTGCAGGCTCCTCCAGGTTGCGAAGCAACATTTGCTTCTCACTCACACCACCTGGACAGTAGGCCACATGCAAGTGGGCCAGGATGGCGAACACCGAAAGCCGCTTCATGGCAACCAGCTCATCGCGCTGAGCTTCAGGGATGGCCTTCAACAAGAGAGTGGCCATTCTTCTTTCAAGCTTGGCCCATTTGGCCAACGAGGCAGGGGCGACAGGTTCGTGGCGAACTCGATCCAGTGGCGCCATCGCCTGATGTGCCTGATACCAGGCTTCCACCTCCCCCAAAGTCTGCTCCCACCACTGGTCAGATGTGGCAGTCAAATCAGCCACGACCGGCTGAACCAGCAGCAACCAATCACCCAGCTGCAGCTGCGAAGTGTTTCCTTGAAGTGAACCCAAGGTGGGCAATTCGGCCAACTGCCGTACCACCTCCACACCCTTGATGGTGCCCTGTGCTTCATGACCTTCTGAAACCTGTCTTTGAAGGGCCTTCATACTTTCCACCAAGAGGGTCATCACTTCCATTTGTTGAACTTCAGTAGATGCCTTTCCTCCCCCGGGCATAGGCTTCCCCATAGTCGAAATTCCAGCACCTCCCAAAGCCCCTTTGAACGTAGGACTTGTGCTTCTTCTTGTTTCTTTGGAAGACCTTGAACCCTTCCCTCCATAGGTGGGCTGCCTGTAGGACCAGGGTGTACGACCACGGTCATCCTTACCTTCATGGGCTGGCTTAGGCATGGTCGGTCCTTCATCAGGCGTGTTGTATGCCGAGGTTGGTCTTGCAGGCTTCGCTTCTTCTTCAGCCTTGGCTCTTTGGGCGGCTTCTTCATGGATCCGCTTCTCATAGAGTTCCTGGCGAAGCTGATCGTTTTCTTCCTGCTTCGAGCGGCAGAGTTCGGAGAGGGCCCTTACCTCTTGAGAGATTTGCCACCTCCACATAATTTCTTCTTCCTTTTCTTCACGAAGACGATCTTGTTCGTCCAGGTCAAAACGTTCAGGGGGCTTAGATCGATGACTTCCCATCTTGACCCTTTCACCCTCTTCTTCTTCGCTTGACCTTTCTTCTCCCCTTCTTCGGTCCTTCCCCTTTCCAAACCTTCTTTCTTCGTCCTTGAGGAACTCCGGCCTTCTCATCGGATCTTCAGGTCCTGTGGTTCCTGACGAGGTTGGAGGAACGAGGGCACCGAAAAGCTGAGGAGCCTTCCTGGCGGCATTTCTTGATGCCTTCAGCTGTTCCTGCGAAAACAGCGGCTGGCCTTCAAAGGGCTGAGACAGTGGGGCAAGAGCCATAGGTCGTCCCCTAGGAACTTCAAGTTCACCCACCATTTGACCTTCTTTTGAACCTCCACTTTTGGATGCTTCCGGCTCAGTTGGGAGTGTCGCCGGTCCCGAATCCAAATTTCCCGTGGTGGTTCGAGCAGGGGTGCTCAACATCTTTTTTCCCTCCTCTTCTTTACCATCTCTTTCTTTTTCCACCTCTTCCACCACAGCCAGCTCTTGTCCTGCGGGAGGATGATCACCAGGCTCCATCGGAGGCAATGCCAGCTGCTCTGGCTCCAGGTCACCATTCGCCATTCGTCGACGGCGCATCATGGGAGCTGGAGGTGGGGTTTGGAAAAAGCTATCATGCGTTGGGCTCATAACCTGTTGATAGGAGGGCATGGTCCTCACCCCAAACACTTCCAACACAAAAACCTTCTTCCAACCCAAACTCAACAAGAAAACGCTCTCTTCTTTTTTCTGCGTTCTCTCAAGGCCTTCACGGGCCTACAGGGCTTCTTGGCCCCACTTGATATGTAAAAAGGGCTTCAAGATCAAACATGATCAAGCCATGCAAACGCTCATGGGAGGTGTGTGTTCTGTCATCAACAGAAACAAGTGCCTTACTACTAGGAGCAAGGACGCTATTGTGTTCATTGCTGGCGTGGTGCAAACATCCCCTCTCGACATCCCAACCTGCACACTTCGCAAGGCCCAGCGCCGCATGGGTCGCGCCATGGGACTGTCCGCGACGCGTGATGCGTGCTACTCGTTTGCCCAGTTTGTTCTTCGTCCTACTTGTCACTTTCCTATAGTCCTCTCGGTTGCAGCTACAATGGTCTGCATTGGCAAGATCTGTATGCGGGCTGTGGGTTCACAGCTTCACGAGGCTTCGCCGCCTGGTCACCTCGTCGTTTGTCCATGACCGAGGCAAAGGGACTCTACCAATTACATTTATTGTTTCTACTAGTTTCTTGTTACTACTAGTAAGGCACTTGTTACTAGAAGCGATGCACTTGTTCCTAGCAGCTTCTTGTTACCAAATCATGATTTGTTCACCAGGGTTGTGCTTGGGGTGTCTTGTATTGGCCACTCTTTGTTCCTGATGGCATCCCATGTTCTCGTTGCAAAGCCTGCGGTGTGCAAAGCTTCCATCTGCAGTTGTCCTTTCATCGGTGAATCGAAGTCGTTCAGTTCCAGCTCTGGACTCTCCACTTTTTTGCGCAGTCTGTCACAAGCTGCTACTTGGCATCTGCAAGGCCTGAGACTCCCGAATACAGCCGATGATGCTGTACAGCACTAAACCTGAATCATATAAATATATATTGTTTAATGTCAATATAATGTCTTTACACATCTGAAGTCGTACCCGATCACTGATCACGCTGATAGAAAGAATAGTTCACTGTTGATCGCTGTCTTCCGGTTTGTGATTGCTCTGTACTATGAGCCCGGAGCACCCAATTCTCCACGGACTCCATGGTGGAGTGCTCATAAAAATGCAGATGGCACAACACCCGTAAATGGAACACAAGCATGCAGCATGCTGTACTAGTATGTAACATGTGCTGCAAAAGAGCCTTGACTTGTGCAAAGCTGGGCTGCAATGCCATCCTGTCAGAATGTGCTGCCACGGGGCCCTAGGGCTGTCTGCTGGGAACAACCTCTGGTTGGCTGTTCTCGGTCAGCATCGAAGAGCCACTGCCACTGCGCAACCGCCCTGGCACGGACAAGGTGACGCCATCGAAATTGCCCGTACCTTCAGGGTGCCAAACCTCTTGCCGGTAGTTCGTGGTCTTCTTCAGCTCTTCATTGACTACGGCCGCGAAGCATGACACTCTTCGTTCAGACTGTATCTGCTCAACCACGTGGTGCATGAAGGGGCTGTGGCTGCCATCTGGAGCAGCGTCAGCAGCCAAAAGGCCAGGGCCACAGGCATAGATGATGTACAAGCTCGGCCTGTCACGACGCCTTCTGCCATGCCGCGCTTCTTGAAATGGTTCGCAGTGGCTCCCACCAGGCTCGCGGCAGCAATCTGCCAAAAGTACGACAAAGAGGCTCTTGGCAGGTTGCATTGCACCAAACCGTTCTGCCCCATCGTTAAGATGGACCTCCATCAAGTCGCGGCACACGGATGCGACGTTGAAGTGGGTATTCATATCACCCCTGACGGCATCCTCAGGGGCCCACATCATCTTACCATTGATCTCGACTGCATGACCAGAAAATGAGACGAGCAGGAGAGCATTGGTCGTTCCGGACACCAAGTGTACCGCACGCCGGAATCCCTCGAAGATAGCGCCATGGCTCGAACCTTGTATCTTGATGACCTGGTCAGTGCCAACGCTTGAAGAATCACCAAAGTATCAGATACAATCGAATCCTAGTATTAGGGATACTATGTAATTGCAATAGCATCCGATACCAGTTGACCTTGCAGCTCTGACGTACTAGCTACTCCAAATTGGATCCAATATATACAGGAAATCCGACTGCAACAAATTAGTCTGACTGCAACCCAAGCGTGGTGGACAAGCAAAGGAACAGCAAACACGACACTACACTGTATCTACAGCAGCCAAGCCCCACCTCATAGCCCATGCTTTCACATGCTCCTGCCAGCAGGTCTGCATCGCCATGTGGTGTCTCAAGGACGCCATAGCCATTTTGATAACCCTGGCAAGAGATGGCAAGCAAAATGCGGCGGGGATGCTCTATAACTGGGGCAAGGCTAACCCGTGCACCCGGAAGTAGCAGTGAAGCTCGCAAAGGATCAGTCAGTCTCCTGTACAGAAGCTGAAGGCGTCGGTGGCACAATATGCACCCACAAAGGAGGGCGCAAAAACAAGCAATCGAAACGCATACCACCCCGATCACCCTACTGGTTTGTTCCCTTTGGTATTCGGCGCAATCCCCACGCCGGCAAGCTTCTGTTTCCTTACCGGCTGGCAAGCAACAAACACTGTTGCTGCCCGAGGACGAGGAGCAGTCGATTCCCAGCTGATCGCCGGCATTGCATGCCATGTAGCGGCTGTTGCAGTCTTCCACAGATATCTGGCACGGGTCAGAGATAGAAGGCTGTGTCGCCTTCAGGCAACAAACTGTTTTGCTTCTGGACTCGCAATTCACACCTCTTGAAGCCTGGCAGGGAATGTAAGCTGCACAGGTTTTTCTCTGGCACACCGCATGAGGGTCTGTGCTCTGGTTCTTGTGCGTGGTTGTGGTACTGGCCAGCAGGCAGCAAGGCTCTTGTTTTGGCGAGGAACAGTTCACACCATCCCCATGAAAGCAGCAACGTGCCCCATTCTGATGATCCTGGGAGGCACCTTTGAGCAGGCAGCATGGGTGTCGTTTCAATTTGCCTCCCTTCAAGCCCAATGGCCAACTTGATCCACATTGGTTTTGGGTCCCGTGGTTGCTTGGCTTGCAACAGCCATCTCCGCAGATCGTCGCCCATGTCTTCTTCTCGGCATACGTGACCGCTTGGCAACACTCGGACAAGCACTGATTGGGTCCACTCTTCTTGGCTCCTCGCCTACACTTGTAGATGTTCGGCGACGGCATTTTTGCCGGATCACAGCAACACCCCAACTTGTAGCGGTTGCTCTTGAAGCATTGCTTCCCTTCGCTGGGGCATCGAGACTGACAATCCGAGCTGCTGCAATCCCTAGCCCCAGTTCCATTGCACGTGTCGCAGGCCACCACATGATCAAAGGAATCCTCAGGGGCTGCGACCAAAGCACAAACTGCGAGTTTCCCGACTCTATTATTCCTGTGATGGAAGCCACTCCACCCTGGCAATGGCGCTAAACTAAACAAGAGCTCATTGGGGTCAAGCCTAGATTCTCTGTGATAAATGAATCAAGGGTCTCTGTGGAACTCAGCCGCGACAGTGCGGTCTCTGCCGAGAAGACTGTGGGTACCCTTTGGGCCTTGGTTCCGAAAACCCGTAGGGCCAAGGCGGCCAAGGACAGGTCTTCCAATCCACCCGACACCGCGCTCTGTGCGCCAGTAACCAAGGTGCCGGATATGGGAAGGACTTGGCAATCGCAGCAGGTAGCAGCAAACAGAGCGTCACCCAGGCCATTGCGATCATTGGAACCTTCGGATGATGTGGCTCTCTGTGGAAGCCCTGTACTGTAGAACTGTTAATAACCCTTCGAGATCTCTGGATGTTGTTAACAAAGAAAGCAAGTAGATCAATATAGCGAAAGAGTGAAACAACTCTCCCTCACTGAGACCCTTCTCATTGCTTGCTACAGCCACCCTCGGACTGCATGAAGTGAGACACCAACTCACTGCAGTCCAAAGTGACAGGCCATACTGCAAGCAAAAGGTAACCCACGAGCCGCCAAGGTTTCTTTCCAGTGTTCTGTCGCCTTTAGGAAACCTGTCTGAACCTCCAACTCACACCAAGGAATTTGAAGCTCGCTCCTCCCATGATGGATCATTCTCATTTTCTGGCGCCCTTGTTGGGTCGGAACTAGTGCGAAATGCTCAAGGGCTGGAATCAATGGGTCCCGATCTCGAGCTTCTCGAGATGCTGTCCCTTCTGATTCTTGAAGCGAACATGTTGTCATGTTGTCCAAATTAAAATTGGTACAAACTTGGCTCAGTTGCGCTGGCCCATTTCTCGTGCAGAAGGTGTAACAATTTCGCACCAGTTGCTCCAGCCCCGACGCACATGACTAGGACTTCCGCCCATATCACTCCTCAGGGGCTGGGATTCTTGTGTACAGAGTGCAGCGGTTTTCTCTGCACCAGTGAGCATGGTAGGGCCAACCAACCTCATGGCCATGCTGTCTTTTGATCGACCGAATTGAAGCTTTGGGATTGTGATGTTTTGCTCCACCATACCAGTGAGACAGCAATGTCCAGCTGAATTTCTGCAGTCAAAGATGAATTTACTGATCTTGGCACCCTACTTCAATTTGCTTTTGGAGCGCATGTATGGTTCGTTTTCGACCGCTGAACCACAGACTGAATTCATGTAGCTCAAGCTATCCGGAGGCCATGCGTTCTTCCAAGTCATCGTTCAACTCCGCCAGTTGAATGAGCTGCGGACGCCGGGAGGACCGCAGAAGGTGGAGTTCTGTGTACAGTAAATGGTTGACAAGTCGGATGCACCTTTCCCGTGGCACCCCGTCTTCCCAGTACACATTGTTCTTGTAGCCCCTTGGGTGCTTTTTTTGCAGAGCAAGCAGGCTTGCAGCAGTCAAACAAAGCTGTGACTTGTGCCGGGAGATTTCGAGGGATGTGCAGAGTGGAATTTGCAGAATCAAAGCACAAAGTCCCTCCTTACTCCCTTGCAATGCCAAAAGGTTCGACCCAAATCTCTCTAACAAACTCCTGATGTCTTTGTACCAAGCAAACTGTTGTTGTATGCTGTATATTACATATGTCTGCATAAATCGTTACTGCATGTCTCTATTCTATTCTTTACCGTCCCGTCATGTCCCATCCCCAAACCACCAAACAGGGCGACTGCCACTGCCTGTTCACGAAGGCTCGCAGTCCGGAGCTTCAAAGTCTCTGTTTCTTTGATGGACATGTCCAAGCGATTCTTTGTCTCGGCCTGGGATGGTGTGCTCAGATTGAGTAACATCCTATTCCCAAAACAGTGGATGATGCTGGTTAGTAAAGGCCTTTCTCAAAAATAGTGATATATAATTGTTTGCCGACTGTCACTGTTGATAGGACACACCCAATGCTCAATGCTTTGCTGGGTTGGCTGGTCTCGGTACTGTATAGCTCAACAGGGTTGATGTTGCTTGGGACCAAGTCAGTCCAAACTCAACAAATACGACAAAGCTTCCCTAGAGGGAACACCACTGATGCTACGTCGCCACACATGGATGCCATATCCAAACAGTGCTGGGGAGACTGGCATGCTCTGACCGTTCCCGGCTCAAGCGTTCCACCAGCTGGGCATTGAGCTCCTGCCATCGTTGCTCAGCACGGCAAACCCACCATTGCAGACGTGTCCCTCAAAGCTAGAATTCCTGGCCTGCTTGCTTGGTCCGTTCCATCCCTCCAACCTTCGATGCTTTACGGATTAGCACTTGGAAAATGCACGGAATAGCCTGGACACGCTATGCGGCAACAAAGGTTGCCTTGTTTTGGACTATATAGAGTATCATGTCATTGTATAATAGCATGTTGCTGGTGGAAGCGGGCATGGTGTTGTGGCTTGCAGCCCAGCTGATAGATATGAAGGAAGAATGTGGGCTACATCTCGAGATGAAAAGAGATACAATACAGTTTGGAGCTTGTTGACATGCACTGGATTGCCCGTGTTCTTTGGCAGCATTCCCTAAAAAGATGGTCTCTCTACCTTCCTTTTGCCTCCCTTCCTCCCTTCCCTTTTTAGCTCTCTCTGATCCCATGTCTTTTTGCTATGTTCCTCTTGGAATCATCTCTCTTGATGCCGCTGGCTCTCACTCCACTTCTGCTTTGAGCAGGTGATTGCTTCTCTTCTTGATGCGTGCGAAAAGGGCTCACAACAAAGAGATGCTGTCTTCCTGCTTCCTTTAAACTAAAGCCTGCTGCTTACACATCTAAAGCCTCTTCTTTGTGCGCCCGCTTCTTGGGCTTGTTCCAGGGCACATAGCCATATTGGATCATGTGCATGATCTGCTGCTTCATGGTGTATATGAAAAGTAGCACGAAATAGACCAACAATGCCCGGCCATCAACGTCCATGTCTAGGTCATCGATAAATGTGACCAGCAAGGCTGCGAGAGTAGCCGCAGTCCCTCGACACCAGAGCCGGAACTCCGAGAGCGCGCGCACGAAGGGCCGATACTCGCTGCTATTGTTTCTGAGGTTTTGGTCCTCCGTCGAAGGTGACAAAAACAGAAGAACCTGGTTCAAGATGTAGATGGCCAACACGTAGACCGCAAAGTAGTGGCGCTCAAGAGAAAAGATCCGCCAAGCAAAGATCAGTTCCAAAGCGACAAGCAGCAGCCAGCGACACCTTTGCCACGGCACCAACGGATCAGAGAGTTGCAACAAGATCCTGTCCAGGCGCTTCCAGTCACAGAAGTCCTTGTCATCCGGAGGGCCGATCGGCAAAGGCTTGGACGAGCGAATGATGGCCTCAAGGATCGCTTCAGATTGCGGAAGCTTCACCGCGTTTCCGTCTTCGATCTCCTCCTCGGACATGGCGTCAAAGCAAGGACGACGGACAAATTCTTTTCTAGAAGAGTTTCTAAGAGTTCTTACTGCATGTTGGAGATGTTCGAAGCTTCTCCCACCCTCAATTCCTGCGTCTGGGAGTTTTTTTGTCATGTACTCTTCCAATCAAACTGGACTCAACCTCCGGTGGAATCCCAGAGGCTTTGAGCCAGTCTGTGCCACGGGCATGCTCCACCTTCCGAACTGAGGAACCGGTCCGGACGCCAAAGGGCCTAGCATAAGCAACCTAGAGACTTTACAAATATTGCCACAATCCGCCCAAATATGAGTCAGAAATGAGATTCAATGATAGAACATGATAGAACAAACAGACAGACTGACAAATCGACAAATCGACAAACAAACATTTTAGATTGTTCTAGCAGCCAAGCATGTTTCAACGTTCAAACAAAAACACAACTTTCTAGCTCATCCGTTTTCCGTCCTTGAGTTCCTTCACCTCCGCAAGGTCTTTTCGCTCCTGACCACAAGCCTCACCAAACAGGCCAAGGCAGGAGTTGTATGAAATTGCCTGCGCTGTGTGTTACTGTATCCAAAGGTGCTTGGTGGAAAACGACTGACTGGTTGATTGGTCGCGACTCACATTGGAAAACAAAGAATCATCAAACCGTTGAACATACACACCCATGCAAGATCATCCAATTTTCACCTAAGCACCTAAGCATGTGTGTCATATGGTTCACGCAGCGACAGCCCAGGAATGTCTGTCGTGCCTCCTTGGCCATCCGTGTCTTTGCCTCTGCGCGCTGCCGGAGCAACTCCTGGAAGCAGCCGCGCTTTCCAGGTTTGGAGAGGCTCCAATTCACACAGCATGCTACACACGATGATTCTGGGATGTGCTCTCAGAGTGTCAAGGGCACTGTTTCCACTGTTTCCACTGCCCTGACAATTGGGTAGCAGTCCGGCACAGCATGAGATTCGTCTCAACAAAATGCAACAGCAATGCACAGGGGTCAAGTTCTGCTCATTTCAACATCCACGACTCCCCTACTCATGAATTCCAAGGCCCAGGGTTTTGCCTGTGTAAATCGCCCTGACTGTGCCACTTGCCACGCAAACTATACTATGTGGCAATGTTACAAGCCTCACACCTTGAACTTCCACCCTTAAGATTAGTGCGAGCGTGGCGAGCTTCCTTGAAGAAGTGTGAGCTATCCTGCTTCCAGTTGCTAGAAGCTAACTAGTCACCCTTAATTAAGTAGGTGCCTACTTAACTATATATGTAAGGGCGGGCCAAAAATGTATTTGAGGTTACAACCTAAACCCATTTCATATCGCTTTCGATTCTCGACGACCCATCTCCTGCACCCGCTTGTTATGTTCTCGTTTGAGGTCCCGGAGCGTCAACGCCATGCCCTTGGCCTCTGTCGTCTGCACGGCCAACAAGGGCCGGGGCGAGCCGGTGAGTTGTCGAGGAAAACAGGGCGAGCCTGTGAGTTGAGATCAAAAATCCGATATTGGAAGGTTCTTGTTTGTACTCAATATCTTGATTGAGGGTTTGAAGGAGTTTACTCCTCGAGTTCATTAAATTCCTATGAAAATCTGTCTTGCCTCATCACTCACTCGTCCTCAACGCAAGACAAGTCATGTGCTTTTGCTGTTTCAAATGATTCCCCTGGAAAAGTTGGTACAGGAGACTCAACTCCTTACGTCCACCAACCTCAGCAGCTGCTAACCGCGAGCAGTGAGCCTCCTCCTTCAGCTGCTGCTGCTTGGCCAGACTTGCACGGAGCTCTTCCTGGGCTCTGACCTGGCGCCAAGCCATTGCTCGAGACCCTTGCGAGATTCTGCACCAAAGTGACTGTCAAGGTCCAACAAATCAAGGTTGTGACACAAATTGGAACATCAAATTTTGTCGTAAATGTGCTGGCTGTAGGGTCTGATCTCTGGACAAAAGGATCAATTGTCTTGAATGTGAGGGACTTTTCGTGATTCAGTGTTCAGCCACTTCCATGCTTCTTCAGCCACGCCTTTGCCTCTTGCATGCGCAAGAGGCTGGCATTAGTTGGAAAGAAGCGGCATTCCTTGCCTGCCAGGCTCAGCTTTGGAGCCTTCTCTTTGGAATTTGCAACGTCTTTTAGGATAGCAGCATCAACCCACATGGGCTGCAAATGTCCAGCCTTTCCCACCCGGTATGTGGGACTAGGCTTGGGCTTCGCTTCTAATTCAGCAGCAACTTCCTGACGTCGTTTCTTCGAGGGCGGCTCTTCATCCTGTTGAACTTCACCGGGTGGAACTTCACAAAAAAGCACCGTCATGCGAGCAGGCGGGAAATAGAGCGCCATGTTATCTGCACCACTCCATGTCATTGGAACTTTCTGTCCAGGAGCTATTCGGTTTGCAAGGACATCGCCACCGCCATCGAAGTCAGCAAAATCCAAAAACCTGGCCAAAGCACCGAAGTCGAGTGTTTCTTCAATGTACTCACGCTTGGCGGTTTCGACGGCATCGTTCTTGTCCTTCTTCTCCTTTCTACCCATGGGGAAAACGACTAGAAGCTGGTTCACCTTGCCTTTCTCTTCTAGGCCTAAGAAAGAAGCTGCAACCTTCCGCTCCTCCAGTGCAACGAGAACTTGAGCCACCCGCCCGTCATCATGGCGTGAAAAAAAGACCACGGCTGCAGCCTTGTAGGCACTCTCCGAAACCTGCGCGACATCTGCTGGTGCATTCGTTGCCTTTTGCTGATCTTTCGCAGTTTTGGTCTTCTCTTCCTTTGGTGGTGCTTGCTCTACAGCGGCAGGGGCTGCACTGGCCGTTCCTTTCGCCACCTTGCTTTTTTTCTTGACCATGGGCACGAGAACTTTGCTAAGAAGCCTAGTTCGAGATCAATGCCTGCTTTTGGACACAACAGTGAGGCATCGTGGCGGTGAAATATCTATATACAGTATGTGTTTATAACTGGTCTCGTTCTTGATGTCCCAAAAACTACTTTTGGGCAAGGTCTCAGGGTCAGCTAGAAACCTGTTCAAAGATTAAATCAAGAATCGATACCAATATATATATATATATATATCAATCAAGTATTGCCGTAGTTTGATGACAAAAGCCCTCTGGTGCATTGTCCCAGTTAAGATGAGAAACTCCAACAAGTGGATATACAACCTTTGGATACCTTTGGGCAGATCCACCGCAGTTGCAGAGTCAAATCCCTTTATATACATGACAACACACAAGGATGTGAGGAATGAACCAGTAAGTTAAGTTTCCCTGAATTTTCTAGGAACCCAATGATTGGTGTGAGCGCATCTTCAAGGAAGCTCTCCCCGCCCTCAGGCCGGGGGAGCTTCCTTGAAGAAGCGTGAGCTATCCTGCGTCCAGCTGCTAGAAGCTATATAACTAGTCGCCCTTACTTAACTAAGTAGGTGCCTACTTAATTAAGGGAGGACGGGTATAAAAGGAGGGTCCCACGCTCAAAGAATTCCATGGTCATGAATGGGTGACGAAACAACAACTCATTCGTCAATCGATGAACGTCGTGGCCTTCGCTTCCTCCTGCTCCTTTTTGCATTTTGCCAATTTCTCCGGCAGTTCCTCACTTCGTCTTCCGGGGAGACAGGTACATACGACGCGTTGGAGGGTGAGGGTGGAAAACGCCAAACCGCTGGGTGGCGAAGAGGACATGAACAAGGTGATCACTTTTAGGAGGCCAATGGCTGTACGGACATGGCTATCGCTTAAAGTACAAAGCCTATCTCTCTTCCAGGTTTCTATCAAATTTCTATAACCACGCTCTCTACCAAATTGGCTCAAACAGCCTTAAAACGTATACCAAACAAGGTGTGTCTTGTATGCATGAACAGATTTGCCCCATGTTTAATGATTTAATGTTCTATTTGTATTGTTGTTTATTCTTACAGTAGATGTAAATTGAGCTGTTTGCACGCCCCCCCTTTGTCTGCTCTGGTTGCTGCATTTGTTTTTGTGTGTGTGAAGGATCCTTTTTTTGGCTGCTCTGTGACCAATCGAGTGTAGAAGGTAGCATCCGCAGCTGCAGCTCTCAAGTTGGCACGGCCTTTCTTCAGCTTCAGACCCATTCTTGCGAAGACCTGTTCTGACAGAAACTCCCTTCAGGCAAACTGAAACTGGCCAGATATGAGACAACCCCACTTTGTCCTTCTTGAAGGCTCGCTGCGAAGCCCTCCAGACAAGAGAAGGATCTACATCTTTTCTGGAACACGTCAGAATATCTGTCCTTCTCATGTTCCCTTAGAGTCTTAGAGCGCAAGACCCAAGCTTCTGGACCAGGCCGGCTGCTCCATACTCTGGTTGAAGTCTGGCCCTAGCGCCAATCTTTCAAGGCTGCTGGGCCAAGCCACTCCGTTTAAGCCATGGTTGAAGTGTTTTCCAAAGGTCACGCTCTTCAAGGTTCTTGGCCAAGTCACTTCGTCCAAGCTCTGATTAAATCGGTCCCCAAAGGTCAATACTTGCAAGCAGCTGGGTAGAGCCACTCCATCTAACCTCTGGTTGAACGAGCTGCCAAATGTGAGATTCTCCACGCTGTCCGGTAGGGCCACTCTATCCAAAGTCCGGTTGAAATTACTTCCGAATGTCAGGCTTTGAAGGCTGTCGGGCAGCACCACGCCTTCCAAGCTGTGGTTGAACTCAACCCCAAATCTGAGACTCTCAAGGCTGGTAGGAAGCAACACTGAGTCCAGGCTCTGGTTGAATCGGCTCCCAAACGTCAAACTCCGGACATTTGCTGGCCAATCCGCTCCAGCCAAACTCTGGTTGAATTCATCCCCAAATGTCAGACTCAGCAGACTGCTAGGCAAAGCAACTCGCTCCAAACTTTCATTGAACGCAGCCCCCCAAAGGGAGACTTTTGAGACTGCAGGGTAGAAAAGTGTCTTCCAAATCCTGCCCTGACGTCAAACTTTTGAGGCTGCTAGGCAATATCACCCTTTTCAGACTCCGGCTAAATTGCACCACAAACATCAGGGTTTTCAGGCTGCACGGCAGAGTGACTCCTTCCAAACTCTGGTTGAACTCAAAGCCAAATCTCAGACTTTCAAGGGTGCAGGGAAAGGACACTCCCTCCTAACTCTGATTGAACTCATCCCCAAACATCAAATGCCTAAGGCTGCTCAGAGCCGACACACCTTCCAAGTTGCGGACGTGTGGGCTGTCAAACCTCAAGCTCTGCAGAGTACAAGGCAAGCCCACTTCTTCCAAGCTCTGGTTGAATTTCTGCCCAAGAGCCAGACTCTCTAGGCTTGGAAAGATCGACGGTTCTAACCTCTGGTCGAAATTCCCATTGAAGGTCAGATTCTGGAGGTTGAGGGGCATCTTCACTCTTTCCAAGTTCTGGTTGAAGCAATACCCAAAGGTGAGGCTCTGAAGGTTGGGAAGCGTCACTCCTTCCAAGCTTTGGTTGAAGGCAAAGCCAAAGGTCAAACGTTGGAGGTTGGCTGGCAAGACCACTCCCTCCAAAGTTTTCCTGAAATATCTGCCAAATGTCAGACTCAGCAGAGTGCTAGGCAAAGCTACTCGCTCCAAACTCTGGTTGAATTGATTCCCAAAAGTCAGCCTCTGGAGACGTGGGGGCAAAGCCACCCCATCCAATATCCGGTTGAAATTGCTTCCAAATGTAGGTTGTTGGGCAAAGACACGTCTTCCAAAGTATGGTTGAAGTCGTAGCCAAATGTAAGCATCTGGAGACTGCTGGGAAGCTCCCTCAGCTGACTGAGATCACAAGCTCCTTCTATATATGTCTCTTACTCCCTCTAAAGCCCTCAGTCCATCATCAATTTGCAAGCCTTGCATGAATCTCCAGGCGTCAAGCAAGCTGGCAGGTGTGTACACATAGGTCACGCAAGCCGGTTGCCCAACCAGAGCTTGATCTTTAAGGATTTGTTCCCTCTGATCTCCGTTCCCTTTTGTAGTACGACTCTGGCTCCGGCTTTGGTGCCAAGGCAGTCACTGGCAATCTTTTGGAGGTGATGGCCGGTGACTGAATCAGGCACTCGGACAACGAAGCCCTCTCCGTTCAAGCCAACAATCTGAACATCAAGTAGCTCTTTGCTGCCGTCATCACTGGGCCTTAGCATGGCAAGAAGTGCAGAAACTGCGATGTGAACATAATGGGGAAAGAGGATTACCATCAATCATACACAATCCTAAGTAAAGGTGTCCTCATTTTCTTCCATAGAGTGGCTTTGGTCTTTGCAAAACAGCAGGCGCATCAAAGCTATGCTGGCTCTGGTGCAGTCGAGTCCGTTCACCGGATCTTGCTGTTCAAGGCCCAGCAAGGAGAGGTCGTTGTGTTGGGTCAAGTCAGTCACCCTTGACCAAGAGTGAATTTGGGTGCTTCTTACAGCAGGAACCTCCCCTCTTGTGACTCGCAAAAAACGCAGCGCGTCCTCCTCAGAAGCACCTAGAGTCTTCGCCTGCTTCTCCATCATCATGGTCTTGTCCTGATGTGCATCAAGCTCCCGAAGCCTGACTCAATTTGCCACGATCATTCACAGAGTTTCTGCCCAAAACGATTGGCTCCTACGGACCTTCCACTGAACCAGCATGCCCAGTAGAAATATACATGCATTGTCCTCGATTATGAAATAGTTGAAATTCTAGCAATGTCTCCCTCTCCCTTTGTCCTCAAAGCGGCCAACCAAGTCCGACAAGAAGCCTTGGGCAACGAAATAGAATCCAAGAAGGCAACAAAGCAAGACAAGATCAAGCCCCTCTTTGCACCCACATGTTCTTGCAAAACGGCAACTCAGTTGGTGGCTGGGAGTTCCAGGGCCGCAGGCCGCGGGCCGATTCGTTTGGACACTGAGCTCCAACCAAAGGGCAGGGATCCCGAAGATCAAGCGCAATAGACCAGGGTCCAAGCTGTTTCGCGACTCGAGCGCTTCGACTTCTGCCATGAGCTCTTGTGGGCTCCTGCAAGGGAAGGATTGGGGTTTGAAGGACCAGGACTGCTCATTCAAAGCAAGTGAGCACTCTGAACTCTGAAATGACCAATGTCATCTAATATAAAAAACATGCCGTGATTCTAGAGGCCTGCAATAGGATCCTGCCAGCATGAAGGTCGTTCTGAATGTTTGTATCACATTGTGTCGTCTCATTCTAACAGCCACATGAGTGCTCATTGAACAAGATGTGGGGAACTTCTGCGCTTGCTGGGCTCTGCTGCCATCACTGCTCAAATGTCACCTACACTTGCAGGAGCCGAACCAAATCTGTCCTACCCTTCGCTGCAGACAAGAACTTGGAACGGCTCTGCTGCTCTTGCTTCAACTTCTCCTGCAATGGCAGGGGCGCATCATGTGGTGCCATTCAATTCAATGGAAGGCTGGTGACCCGTTGACAGCAGTTTACAGTTTTCGTTAGTTGGAAAGTGTGGAGATCATTGCAACCGGAAGTTCTAGGTTGTCAGAATCTACAAGCACCACCACGACAAAAGGAAAGCTTCAGCAAACGATTGAGATGATTGAGGCAGCACCCGGTTTCCTGGTGGGCCTAACATGGACATGTGAGATGGAATGGAGGTCGTTGCAGAGTAGACCGTCTGCTGGTTCCCCTTCTTCTACAAATCGGGGACTGGGCTATCCAACCATCTCTGCGGCCCGGGATTCTCCGTCGCACCCTTACATCCAAGGTCCACGTCCTTGACTTCTTCTAGCTCGTGCTCCTGGGCATTCCGCAAGGCCATCACTCATAGTGACTGACATCTGTCCATGTTTTAGGAGTGGCTCGGACGGGTGGTCCCGTTGGGGCCGCGGTCTAGCACATAACATCGGAGCATCACCAAGACTCTTTGCCTAGACTGAGAGTGTTTGGCACGGAATGAAAAGGAGGAGCCAACCAAAGAGGGGGGCGGCAGCACTGAGAATTGAACATGTTAAGTCTTGAGCAAAGTTAGGCTTGAAGAGACCACAAGTTCATGCCTCCCCAGTCGAGGGTTGCCGCTGCTTTGTGTTGCAAATGTTTGTCCCGCCTCACCCCCCTGCTGCCGTTCCTTGCTACGAAGAAGCCCTTCCACCAGTGCAAGCTGGCCCTCGAGCTCGTGAACCCAAAGGTCCTGTCGGCAATGCATTAGAGAACCTGATATCTACAGAGATTGTCCGAGCTACCTCATGTGTTGCTTTCTGGACACTTGACAACTGGGATCAAATTGGAGCCTCACCGAAGTGTGGAATTGCAACGAGTTCTAAAACACGGGGCATCCACCGAGTCCCAGTTGCAGCATTTGGATGGATGCCAACCACATTTCAGTACTCCCCTCAAACCACTTAGGGAGAACGGGAGAAGGGTGCAAACCTGTGGTGAAACTCATCTTCATGGGAAAAGCATCCAGCAAATCCAGCAACCACAAATCAAACAAACCAAAGCGCGAGTTACTTCCCTCCTCAGCCTGTGTGCTGGCATCACACTCCGGAGCTCGGCGCCGCACCTGCCCGTGGAACTGGAAACCGGGGATCGACTTCCAACGCAACATGAGACCAGCATGACCACAGCCATCTGTAGCTTTCACATGCTTTCACCCTTCGGCCTGCTGCCCTCTGTGTTGATGCTCTGTGTTCTGAAGATTTTGGAGTGACAATTCCAGTGATCACACAGCTGTCACGTGGAATGAAGCAGCAGTTAGCCCTCCTAGTATCTATAGCTTGTTCTGCCTGCAATGAACTCAAATCTCAAGCGTGCAGTGGCCCTGATGTCGCTTTCAGCCTGGAGGGTAAGCTTAGCATTCTCTTCCTCCAGAACCATGACCTTGCGCCTAGCATGCGAATCGGCCGAATCCGAAAGAAGAGCGCTTGGAGAGTGTCCAAATGGTCTACCCCATACAAGCACATGTTCTTTGAAAAAAGAAGCGGCCATTGGGTGGCTTGGGAGTGTCTCCAGCGGGAGCTGGCAAGTCAGCTGACACGGGTGCTTCCGCCACGATGCCCATGAAACTCTGAACGGCTGAGCTAAGTCAGCTGAGCGACTCAAAACGGGACATTAACACTTGCAGGAAGTCATTCTTCTCTCGCAAATCCTCAGTGTCCAGTCTGAAGACATGACGCATCATGACACACTGTCGAACACACGACGATAGCAACAGCAACAGACTCAAACAGCCGTCGCAGGGAATTCGGTCCATCTAGGCCTGAGAATCATACATGCTCAAATTGTATGTAAGACTCATAAAACTCCTGAAAGCCGATTCCAAATTCACTGCATAGCCTTCATCGCTACCATTCAAGACCTTCAGCTCTATAAATCAAGATCCTTCGGATGGCCTGGACAAAATGACCTTTAAAATGGTTTGTCTGCTGTGATGTAGGGCTGGGTTGAATGGCATAATTACTCTGGCATGGCATAGTCTCTAGGAGCTCAATGGATTTGAGCCTCATCAACATCCCAGGTCTCAGACCACAAGCTCTTCCCCACCAGCTGCAGGTGTCCTCCTGGTCAGAGGGATCATACAAAAGCATGTTCGCTGCGAGACCCATGCAGTTCAGGATCTTGGTTGCTTCTGTTAAACATTGACGCTGGGTTACAACCTCCTGCCTATGTCGCAGGACTTCCAGCTCACCGCGGGCCTTGCGATTGGCATATGGCATCAAGTGACGATCCACTCAGGACGATATCAAGTTCTTATCGATCAGAAAGTCACACACACACACACACGTGTAGATATAGATTCTTAGTTTTATAGATAATACATATATATATATACTATAATATATACTTGCCAGGCCAGCTCTCTGTCCAACATTTGCTGTTTTCCGCATATTTTTGTCGGGAATCGCATCATAAATGAACCAAAAAAGAACTTAAGACCATCGCTCATTGCTGAGGAACATAATTGCCCAATCCAAATGCAATGCACACTAGATGTTTGCCGTAGGTGTTTTGATATGTTTATCTGTTTCCTGCAACCAAATGCCAGACATATACTCTAGAGCCCAAAGTTGAATGGCACAAATTCAGAAGAGAAGCAGAATAAGCAGAATCAGGCACCTCTTGTCATCCACTTCCCACCTGTTGGCGCGTTCTGTGTTTGACCGTGGCCTCTTGCAGCTCACAGCTCTGAGAGGCAGCGGCGGCCTGAAAAAGCAGTTGGAGGGGGTGAAGTGGTTGAAGTGTCAAACTCTAGAGTGGCATACTGCAGCATTGAATGTCTGCTCTTCCAGGCTTTTCACCATGAATTGAGGCAGCGAATGCTCACGAGAGAAATGCTCAGCAGTAGTTGCTCGAGTCCTCAATTTACACTTGACAATGTCTCGCGGCTCAAAAGAACTTGCAAGGAAAATGGCAGTGGTTCCTCAAAGTCTTTACACGGCAATAGTCTTGTCGAAGACTTGCTGGAACATCTTTCTGCCCACGAATTCGGAACGATGTGGCATCCAGGCGGAGTCTAAACTCCAGTGTCTGACTTGCCATCCCACTGTACAGTGATCTCGGTCTCATCAACCTCATCATGCTCTTCCTCCTCCTCCTCATCATCACCATCTTCGTCGTCCTCGTCATCGTTGGAGTCCACTCCATTCTCCTTTGAGTCCTCATACATTGGTAGTTCGGCTGTTGACCGCAATTTCTTCTGCACCCTTTTGATCAAAGATCTGGGCTTGGCCAAGTGATCATGCAGCCACAAGAGTGTGTAGAGCAAGACAGGGACTGGGAAGAGTAAGAGATTGGCATTTCTCTCAGAGAAGCCTCTAAAACTCATGAGAGTCAAACTTCCCAAGCAAGCTCCGCTCACAGTTCCAGCAATGGCCATGATGCTCATGAAGAGCTTTCGAAGGTCTAGTATAGTGAGTGTTTCTCCAAACAAGAGTCTGGCAAGGAGTTGAGTGACTGTGAGCGTATGCCCAGTAACCATCGTGGTTTGTATCCCCATGCGGCCTGTGCTACAGGCAGCGGAGACCACTCCAAAGAGGGGTGCCACAAAGACGACTGTCCATCCAAGACAGTGCCTGTGGTAGTTGATGTCAGTGGCCAAGTAGGTGACTTCTGTACCCATCATCAACAAGGCCAGGGGCACAGCAGCAGTGCTCCCTCCCCTGTTCGGCCAGCGAAGCTCACAGAGACGCTGCATGAAGGCGCCAACTGCAAAGGATCCGCACACGGCCACGTAGAACCACCCAGTGTGCTTGTCATCCGATTGAGGGTTCACAGTGACTCTCCCAAGATAAATGGCATTTCCAGTCAAAATGTTGGCAAAGGCCTGGTAGCGAACCAAGGTGATGACGTCAGCATAGCCAGAAACAAGTGCAAACAATGACGCGATTACGGCATGCTTTTGAAAGCGCCACCTGTCACTTGACACCATGGCAGTGTATTGTAGGCTGCCGGAATGCTACAGCGACCTATGTAAGCAGTCAGGACGAACAAGATCGAGCCAAAATACTTTGTTCCAGAGTGCCTTAATCGGATTGTCTCCCTCCAAGATACCATGTCCTGTCAAATCCAGACCATCTAGGTGTTCAATGATCGTTGTATTTGCCGCAGGGTTTGACCACAACAAGTACAAGCTTTGAAGGCTATTCTGGCAGAGTTTCTGTTGTCCATGGTCAGGGTCAGATTGGGTCAGATCAAGCCGCCGCATCTCTCCATGGCCGTCACTCAAAGGCTTCAAGTCATCTACGAAAGGAGGCCTGAAAAAAACTTGGCGTTCCTTGCCCGCTAGCGAAAAAGAACCCTCGGTTGTCTGGAAGTATCCATTCCCAAGAAAACGTCTCCTCGTCTCCCTCTCCTCAGCGGCGGCTAGTTGCCCTTCCAAGTCATGGAGCCGCTGCACCAGACCTGGACTCCGATTCCGTGGAGGATGTGGACTCATTGAGGATGCGCAAGGGTCTACGGTCGGATCCCTGGCCAGGTTCCCTAGTAGCTTCTTGCTCCTAGTAGCGATGCCAGGCGATGCCAGGAGCCCGTAGTAGCATCTTGCTCCTATATAGTAGTATGGCCAGGTGTGTATGTATATCCATATCCC
Source organism: Durusdinium trenchii (assembly GCA_963970005.1). Taxonomy (NCBI): domain Eukaryota; class Dinophyceae; order Suessiales; family Symbiodiniaceae; genus Durusdinium; species Durusdinium trenchii. The sequence goes on along the minus strand of CAXAMN010009502.1, from coordinate 67,964 downwards.
CTTTGTATTCCCCATGTTGGCCTGGGCGAAAATTACACCAGCATAGACCCAGATAGCTAGGCAGAATCCCACGACCTGTTGACACAGCCTGCACAGCCAGCTTACGGCACCTCCACAACGGCATCCAGCACCAGCACCGGCACCAGCAACCTCTCCACCACGTGCACAGCCAGCTCACAGCACCAGCACCAGCACCGGCACCCAGCACCCAGCACCAGCACGGGCACCCGGCACCAGCACCAGCAACCTCCACCACGTGCAGCACCGGCACCGCCACCCGGCGCAGCCAGCTCACAGCACCAGCACCAGCAACCTGTCTCCACCACGTGCACAGCCAGCTCCAGCACCGGCACCCGGCACCCAGAACCAGCACCGGCATCAGCAACCTGTATCCACCACGTGCAAGCTTACAGCACCAGCAACTCATTGTTATTTGAAGTAAGAACCCCATAGCTTCGCTATCTGGGGACAAATGTTTTTTTGGGTAACGATGTTCGACTCAGTGTGGAACCGCCAATCTCAGCACAAACCAAAGCACTGTGGCCCTGACCACAGGGTGCGAAGAAGGTCTCCTCGAAGTGCCGCGGGCCACTGGGGTCTGGTGGGTTTCCAGCCATGAATTCAGCCACTTAAGCACTGGAAATAGACGACATGAGGGTACATGGTGGTACTGTACCATCTTTTTCATGGTTTCTTGGACTGCACAGTACATGGTCCAACTCTGAATTTGAGCTGACCCAAGGATATCCACATCTATCCTATTCGCTATGGGAAGTCCCATTCGCGAGACTTCTTGCAAAAAGATACGCCAGTGTAGACCCCAGATAGCAAAAGAATGCAAAAAATATTTGATGAAATTTGCTCAGGCTTGGAGCCTGCGCACACAGGCACCTCTTCCCATGCTTGAAATATGAACCTCCAGACTCTATAGCTTTCGCTATCTGGGAACAAGGCCCAGCTGTGAACGAGCCTACCAGTAGTCCACCGAAGTCCCCATGAGCCCACGCACCGCCCCTCGGCCGCTCCGAAGCGCAGAGCTGTAGCAAATGAGCTTCGGCCTCCGAGGATTGGATCCACATATGCATCGCAGAAGCTTTTTCTGAAGTCGAAAGGAAACTCGATCTTTTAATATATACAGATTATACAGATAGATGTTGTGGTTTACACTCCCTGGAATCAGCATGGAAGCTGAAAACCATTTACCGGTTTGTAGAGGAGAATGGCCATCCAAGGAGCCATTTTCCTCTACAAACCGGAAAATATAAAGGTGTCTGTCCTTTCCTTCGACTTCCTTCCCTATCTAGGTCTTCCTAGATGAATAATTGACTTCTTCCGCAATTCGGCTGAGCCTACTCTATTCTCAAGCTCAATTGGCTCTGCCGACTGTCTTCTGATAGACTGTCACTTCAAGTGGCTTACTTCTCAACAGAGCAATGCACCTGCACCTAAGTTTCCTCGAGAGTTTCAATCAGCTCCATCCTTGGCCCCTGAATAATTCGGCTACCGGTAGCAGATGTTGTTCTGCTAAAAACAAAGAAGAAGACACATGACTAGACAAACACTACTAATGTCACGTCTGTTCAATCTAGCTTGCTTTCCAGGTAAACTAACACCGACACCAAATAAGTTTACGCTGGCAAGAGGCAACATTGCCGCGACTTCCAATGAATCCCTCAGCTAGCGCGTGCACAAGATTGAGGCTGTGATACTTGAGGCACCCGGACCTGACCTTCCTCCCTCATCACCAAAGACATGTTAGACAGCCACCTTTTTTGTCCAGCTTGTGGTTCCGACGCAGATCGATGATCGGGTGAAGCGCCTGCCATGCCAAGTCCCAACAATTTCAGCTGGCAGAAAAACACCTGTAGGAGACTTTGACTGCTTCACCTCCATTAAACGTCATGCAAATGGGAGGCAACTCTGACAGGCATTTGTATCAGAGTTCCCAATCTCCCTGTAGGAAAACTCGGACCCGTGCAAAAGGCTTCAGGGACTGCTTACAAAGCGTCTCATTTCGGACGTATTGAAAACAAAGAATAGGTTTCAGGTGCCAAAGGTCACCACAAAGTCACATCACTCCCTTGCAGCAACACACTTCCTGATGCCGTGGATCCTGCGACAAGAGTTGCAGCTCAGTCAGAGCCACAGAAACTTGGCACGGGTAGACTTCCCGAGTCTACACCAGGGCCTACCTATGCAAGCAGCAGGCAAAGCAAGTACCACGAAACTGTACAGACCAGCAAAGTCGATCAGCTGGCCGCTTGTGGGCACACTATTGGTGCACCTTTTCGATCTAGTACCCGGAGCTCACTGAAAATGTTGATATGGTACCAATGTAAGGGCGGCCTGTCAGGGTGTTGTTGTGATTCAATCCACCCCTTTTTGAACAGAGGTAATATATATATGTTCAAACCGAGGCCGTCTTGGCCAAACAAGGGAAACCTAACCCTAAACGCGCGGCCGTCCCTTTTTAGCCTTGCCTAAGCCAAATGGGTTGCCTGTCCACGAACGAATGCATACGAAATGCCTGCTTGCTTGGACACTGCTTTTAAACTCCTATTATAGTCTTCTATCTATCAAGCTTTAGGCACAAATCTTCCGGACTCGTGCTGCAGCATCGAACGCAATCGGCATGCTTTCGTCCAGCCATAGATCACTTCTTCTTCTCACGGGCTTCTGTGGTTCCGGGGTAACAAGTGCTCTCAGTCTTCTGCTCAAATCCCACTGCCTGCAAATACTTGGCCAGATCTTCGAATCGGCCGCCCCGATTCTTTCCGTGATCACAGATCCACTTCAGATAAGGAGCACGCTTGGGGTCACTCACCAGCTCACGGTAAGATAGCTTCTCACCTGCCACCTTGGGCAATGCACAGATCGTTGAACCCCAGTCCTGGAGATCGGTCACTCCAGGAGGAAGATCGATGGCCTTAGCCTTGGGCATCACGGGCATCTGACTGGCAATTTCCTTCGGGATTGCACGCTCACACATGATGGAAGATCCATGACCTTCTTCGTAGGTCACAGGCTCCCACTCATCAGCCTCTGTCTGGGCATGGTCTCGAAGTCGCTTGCACGAATCGTTCATTGAGCCAGCACTCTCCATGCTTGCTTTGGATGAGATTCCGTACTGATTTGCACGGCTGAGGATCTCACGAGCGGGACTCCATGTCGAATCACCCCTGGACTCTTTGCGAAGGCAAATGTCTCGCCCTCGTGATCGGCTGAACCAAAATCCTTCGAGCATCGGCGGTCAGTGATCTGAATTACACCGTTACCGCTTGCATCATCAAACAACTGCAAAATTCGGTAAACAAAATCATCTGATTTCAAGATTCCCCCAAAACGAATCAAGGTGAAAGCCAACTGCACATCAATTAATTGACGCTCACTGAAGGACATGTTATCTATCGTGGATATGGCATTATTCTATGGCTCAAGGACTTATGCACCAAATTATGGTATCATGCTCACAAAAACTGCTCTGCTCAGTGAAAACCCTCTCACACTAAAGTATGCAGACGGTATGGCATGAAACCTCAACCTTCGGCCTTCTCGACTTTCTGCTTCTCAGACCGACTCTGAGCCACACGACGTCTTCGATCTTTCTCGGCGCGTCTGCGATCCATCATGACTTGATCGTCCGCTAGCTGGTAGCGGGAGCTGCGGAGAATTGATCTTAACAAATCTACTGGCTCGGCACGATCTTTCGTGAGTGCGTCGGCTGCCATGTGAGTAGTGGGGCACCATCTGGGTTCCAATCTGGTCCGTTGGATGCATTGTCGAATGATGGCGATGTCTATCGCGGTTCGTTTGTCATCAAGAACCCCTCCACTTCCCAAGGACGTCAAATGATCATATAATGACCTGCAGTCAGTGATCCCTATGGGTGATCGTTTGTTCAAAACTTCTTGTGCAGATTCTAGATCAAAGGGACCGTCCAAACACTCTGACAACATTAGCAGCATCCATTCGCACACACCTGAGGCCGTCGAAAAGGCCTGTGCTTCGCCCGACATGGTCGAAGCTGCAACCCTTGGCATGCGGTATGACTTCCAGGAGAAACAATGCACTGGCACATCAACAGCTTGTCGCATCTTATCTGAAGTGAAGCAAATCAACCAACCTCCCTGTGTCTTCAGTTCTGAACTGTTTGCAAAGGCCGCATCTGACCAAAAACACACAGTAAGTTCTTCTAGTGGGATGTGTGGTACACGGATCTTCAAATCAGCTTGTTGGCGTGCTCGACGCACTGCTTGATTCACCTGGATTAGGTCTTGAACGGTTGGTGCAGGAAAACATTGTTGACTGAGCGATGTCTGCACTGCCAAATCTGGTCTCGACTGAGTGCTGATCCAGCTCAATGCACCGTTCACAGCTCTCAAAGCTGAAACTTCCTGCGGAGTTCCTAGGAGCCATGGTTTTCTGGCTCTTTCCTTAGAGATCTTTATCGGCTTGATATGTTCTGCATAGTCTTGCCGTTGGAACTCAATTTCATGGGTCATCGGGTCTTGGGTGTATGTGGTTCCCAGAAACTCCCCTGTCCCTGAACGCCACTTCCGGAACGGAAACCTGGCACGCAAATGTTGAATTGCCTTCTCATATTGTTTCCCTTCTCCCCCAGTGATTGTATCGTCAACATGAGCACCCAAAATGCCTTCCAATTGATTTTGATCATTGTAGCAAAGGTATAGGCAATTGTCAAATTTGCTCTTGGTGAATCCGGCCTCCTGTGCAACCCGGTTGAATTCGCAATACCATTCATGAGGAGCGTCATTCGCCCCGTAGATATTGCCCAACACCTGTACCAGGGATCCTGCTTCCACGCCCGGCGCTCCCCCAGGTGGTAGTTCTGAATAAACAGGGTTTGCAAGAGCTTTGTCTCGGACATCTGCCTCCAAAAATGCTCCTTTAATGTCCCCCAAGTGCATGACCCACTTGTTGCTAGTCAACATCTGAAGAATCAAACTTCGTCCAAATTGGGAGAGCGTGGGTGAATGGCATCTACCGGAGAGCACCTTGGTGAACAAATCTGGGTCATGATGACCACGCAAGCACCACCGACTCTTGATCTTTGATTCTCCGTCTTCATGTTTCTCGATTATCACAAACCTACTAGTCATGATCCGATCTGGCTTCTGTTCTCGAATGCGTTGGGCTTCGCGTGGAGCGATGACTCGAAAGGCCTGTTTCTCATCTCTAAGTGTGGTCCACTCTGTTGTCTTGGAAGCGTCTATCCTTTCCTGTAGCTCGGGCGGGTTCTTGGAATGATGTAGTTCTTTCTGCATTTTCTTTTGGAGAAAACTCGCAATGAGCACTTCGGCACTCTCTGCTGGACCAAACTCGGAGACTGACTCAGCAAGGAGACAAGTTTCATCTGTCTCTGTTCGCTGACTCTTGCTGGCCTGACTTGACGGGTTTTCAGGAGAGTGACTTCTCTTCGTGCCATGAGCTTCGGTCAAAACTTCTTGCAAGTCTTCCATCTGTGTATTTATTGGTCGAATCAAAAAGGTCGGAGGACTCTTTGAGGGCTGACGAACTCTGACAGGACCATAACCCGTGTTTTGCCAATATGGTTCAGACACTGGTCGGACATATGGTTCACTGCTCTTGGTCGTTTGTTTCTCTTCTGTCTCATGAGCGACCGAGTTCGTTGGCACATTTGACGTCATCTCTTCTGAAACACGATCAGGACCTACGCTGGAGGACGGCACGCCTGAAGGAATCATCCTGCGTTCACGGATCCTGAACTGTGTTTCTCCCTTCCAAGGATCTTCCCCCCAGTTGGCATGCTTGCTATCGGCATCTGATAGTGGTTGATGGACTACACATTCTTTGGTGTCCGAGCGGATCGTCTTCCTCCAGTTGTCCAACCACATACCTTTGATTGCGGGGTCATTCTCCGAAGGCCAGAACAATTGTGTCCGGGGCTCCCTGTGGATACGACACATGTACTCACCTCGCTTCAACCAGAAATCTTCTTGTTGTTGTCTGGCGACTGCTTGTTCAGGTGTAGGTGTATTGGTGAGGTCAACGAACTGTGTACCAGTTTGTTTCTTGTCCGTGTCGTTCAACAATGAAGATAAACCCAACATCTCTCTTCCGTCAGCTTGAGCTAGAACGCGTTCGCTTTCCGTAGCATGTCTCAAATGTTCCGGAGCTACCTTGAAGATGTTCTTGCGGTGAAAAATGAGGAAGTTGCGTCCAATCTTTCCCATAACAACTGCGACCCCATACCATCTGCCTCCTACCAACCGAACGCCTTTCTGGTATTTCTGAGTTCGCCAGTAGGCAACATAGTCACCTGGCAGGAATTCCCTCTCAGCCCTTGGACGTGCGTTCAAGGCGGTTCGGAGACTGTTGTCATCCTGGGACATCACGAGGGCCATACGAGCTTGTGCTCTGATGGCAGCTGCTCTCTCTGCCGCTTCGTCATGCAGAGGCGAGGTAGCCGCCACGGGACACGGCCACTCTTGGAGGAGATCGCTTGCAATCTTGGGATTTCTGCCGAAGACCAACTGACATGGTGACAACCCTTTCTGGTTGAGAAGCTCATTCTTGGCATTACACGTTTGGATGACACACTGTTCGTACTCGGATTGACTCTTTGGTTGAACCTGATCGAGTACCTTTTGCAAGATCACCTCAAACAAATGGCCATGCTTCTCTACCTTACCTAGCTGGTTATGTGCTTCTGCCGCAATGGTCGAAATGCGAACGCCATCTTGTTCTAAACGTTCAAACACATTTTCAGCTGTGTTGGTTTTGGCGGAATCGACCACGACCTCGACTGGAGCTCCGGCCCAACGTTGCCACGATTCCAGAAAAATCTTCTTCAGAACCTCGGAAGTCTCCTTCTCAAACAGTGGGATCATCATCTGGAAACTGGTTGCGTAGTCAACGATGTTCATGCATTTGACTTGTTGATTTACTCTCCAACCAGGTAGAAGCTTCACATCCCAGCCAATCTTGCGATTAAAATCGTACACTTGTTCTGGTTTAGCGGGCAAACCTGGTGTGGGTCGTTGTCTCTGCTGGCAGATCTCACATTGCTTCTCTACTTGCTCCGCAGCTTTCAAAGCCAGTTCATTGGCCCCGGCATTCTTCAGGATGCGACCGAGGGTTCGAGTCGACGGATGACCTAGGTTATTGTGCAGTTTCTTAACTAAAAGACCAATTTCCTGAACTTCGGAAGCTGCACACACTTCGGCAACCGTGCTCTCACTCGGTTCCTGCAAACAAGAAAAATGACACAAATGCCATGCTGGACGAATGCACTGCAGCCATGTGTGAACAAACATGGGTGTGTACTCTGCCGCTCGACTACTTCGTGTCTCACCCCCCAACACATGCCCCTCCAATGACTGATGAACGACGTGTCCTGGACACTGCAAGGCGAGATCGGCCATGTCTTGATGGGAAACTGCAAGTCCAGTAGGCTTCAAAATCGGCTTGTCGTTATCGGCGTCACGAAGGTCATATGCACACATATTGGCTTTATGCACGGTCAGCTGTCCCGTCTGCAACAACTTCTGGATAGGGGGGTGTCGCCACAGGTCACTCGTCCATGGATGTTCCAGTAACACTCGTCCCCCACGTTTCAGTTGCTTCCGGATCTGCTGTGCGCAAAAATCTGCTTGCGCCCTTGCTTGTCTTTGATGCTGTAACTGTTGCACCACTGGTAACTTGTGTTTGTTCAACCGATACCAGCCACCCCAATGTTTGCACTCGGGACAACAGATCAACAGCTCTGGTTTGGCCTCATCTAACTGTTGGTCAACCTCCTTCTGCACGCTGGGCTTGGTGAGATCCCAGCCCTGCTTGATGTCGAAGGCCAACCCTCTTTCCCCCTGTTTTTCCACTGCTGCTGTGAAACGAGGTGGAGAGAACAGCTCGGCCACTGTCACGCTGCTCTGACCCTTGGTCCATGCCTTCTGTTGAGCCAGCAAGCAACGTTCTTCTCGCCTTGTCATGACTCTCGTGCAGCCTTCGAGCAGGTCTGACGAATCCTCTTCATCAGACCGTCCTGACGGGTCACTGTCTGCTGTCTCCTCCAACACCTCGACGGGCCCGGGTTCTTCTGCCTGGGGAAGAGGCTCCTCACACAGAAACACTTCCGTCTCCTGTTCCTCGTCCATGACATTCAGGATGAACTGACCTGCCGAGTTCTTCTGCAGAGTCTGTGGCTCGGATCCAGCAATGGAAATGGTCTCTGCCTCAAAGTCCAAGCACGCCTTCAAGCTCTTCATCGTATTGCGGCTGAGCAGCAAAGGTGCACTGCCCTTGATGATGCAGCACTCAATTCGACCTGGCTTCCCATGGATAGTGACCGGCATGGACACCACCCGTTCCGACAATTCCTCCTGCCCATTCCCAAATCGAAACAAATTGTGCTGAGCTCGAGTGGGTGGAGCGGGCATCTTCTTGTCATGATACAGCCTCAAGAACTGGTTCAAGGTCTCCTGACCAATCAACGTTCTGCTGCAGCCAGAGTCGATGATGCCATAACCTGGCGACGACACCAGGTACACTTCTTCAACCATGGCAGCCCCATGAGCCTTGTCTCTGTCAGGTCGACTGCCACTTGGTGCACTGCCGCTGCTCTTCTGAGGACAATTGCGGGCCCAATGTCCGATTTGATTGCATTTCCTGCAGCGGGACCTCTTTTGTAGGTCGGTGACTTCCCGGGTGAACTGCTTCTTCATGGCGATGGCTTGGCCAAACTTCCTCGTTTTCTGCAGCTTGGAAATCTCAGACCTACGCTCTTTCCAGGTCGCAGCCAAAACCTCAGCAATCTCATCTTCTTCAAAGATCTCTGTTGCGGTGTTGGGCTCTGCTTGCATGCCATGCTCTGCTAAAAATGCTTCCACTTCATCAAACAACACGGAGTCCGGCGCGTCCTCTGTCAATGCACTGCTGTCCTCAACAGTCACATCATCCTCCGGTTGTTGTACGAGTAAAGCCGATGCTGACTTGCCTTTTCGACTCGCTCGAAACTCTGGAAAGCAACTGCGCATGGCTTGCACAACTGTCTCAAACTTCAAATCGCCCTGCGTCTTTGCAGTGACAATTGCACGTTGATCAGCTGAAAGTCCGGAGGAGTGTAAACAGATCCAGCCACGGGCTTCCGTGGGAAAATCGACCGACACCTTCCGTCTGCACTTGGAGAATGTCTCTTGTACCCTCGATGTCCAAGCCGCCATGCTTTCACCGTCCGTGGCAGAAAGCTCGAACACTTCCTTCAAGCATTCAGCCAGCCAGTCATGGGAAAGACGATCAGGGAATCTCTCCTCAAGTGCAGCCCAGATGTGTTTGTCTCCGTTCTCTTCCTTCAACCGATCCAACGACAAATGCTCAACTGCCTCTAAGGCTAGGCCATCAAGCAAACACAGGACAAATGGGCCACGGTGCGTAGCCGACATGTCCTTGCTGGAAGCCATTCGTGCTTCTGCCCATAACTTCCAGCGTCTGTATTCCCTGGGGTCCAAGCTCTCCCCATTGAACCGCTTGGTATTTCCCCCACCAGGATCATTGCTTGCCATGGCGCATACGTGACACTGCTTTTGGTGCACAAGTCCTACCTAAGACTCTACAACACAAATCCCTGGAGGCCCCCCGTCGGCGGGGGGCTCCGCTACCAATGTTCAAACCGAGGCCGTCTTGGCCAAACAAGGGAAACCTAACCCTAAACGCGCGGCCGCCCCTTTTTAGCCTTGCCTAAGCCAAATGGGTTGCCTGTCCACGAACGAATGCATACGAAATGCCTGCTTGCTTGGACACTGCTTTTAAATATATATATATATATATATGTATGTGTATAAATATATATATATACAGTACATGTGACATGTTTTGTGCAGTCTCTTCACACCGAAAAATCAGAAACCACGCAAAAGGTGCCAAACAGATGCACGGACTGATTACAAAAAATAAACAAAAAAACGATAACCTGCCTGATGTGTCACACGTAGCTATGCAAGAATCAGCCTCACTTGTCCGGAGAAAATGAAGAATAGTGAACAAACCCCGTATGCATTGGCATGCACTTGTAGGCTGACCCAAGGGTAGTTCGTGGCTCAGAGTGACACAGACCGACACAGACCTCGGCAAAAAGTGTTTGGTTATGTTTAGCAGCACATCACGCGGCCAGCACTGGAATATCCACAGGTAAGAACCTGAGCTTTGCGTCGATCAAACAAGGCAAATAGGACTGCTAGATCATGCCACAGGGGGGGGGGATTGCACATTCTGCTTTGTAGTGAACAAGCCCTACATTATATTCATTGGGAATAGAGTAATCCAAGGATAGCCTGTAGCGTACGCTACCTGCTTCAACTCAACACTTGTGCACTGAAGACCGACGATTTGAGGGTGAGCTTCGGCAACTGCTTAAGGCGGTTGCTCATCTGATAGCCACTGGATCTAGTCATTCGATGATCTTACCTATCTGACATTGTTTGTAGAACTGGCAGGGCCTCTGTTTGGAGCGCAATGAGTGGCACAATTACAGATGATCCACCCGAACACTCAAAACCCATCCAATTCCAAACCTGCAAAACCGGCTCTCTATGTATAAATGTTGATATGATACCAATGTAAGGGTGGCCTGTCAGGGTGTTGTTGTGATTCAATCCACCCCTTTTTGAACAGAGGTAATATATATATATGTATGTATGTGTATAAATATATATATATATACAGTACATGTGACATGTTTTGTGCAGTCTCTTCACACCGAAAAATCAGAAACCACGCAAAAGGTGCCAAACAGATGCACGGACTGATTACACAAAATTAACAAAAAAAACCGACAACCTGCCTGATGTGTCACACGTAGCTATGCAAGAATCAGCCTCACTTGTCCGGAGAAAATGAAGAATAGTGAACAAACCCCGTATGCATTGGCATGCACTTGTAGGCTGATCCAAGGGTAGTTTGTGGCTCAGAGTGACACAGACCGACAGCGCATCACGCGGCCAGCACTGGAATATCCACTGGTAAGAACCTGAGCTTTGCGTCGATCAAACAAGGCAAATAGGACTGCTAGATCATGCCACAGGGGGGGGATTGCACATTCTGCTTTATAGTGAACAAGCCCTACATTATATTCATTGGGAATAGAGTAATCCAAGGATAGCCTGTAGCGTACGCTACCTGCTTCAACTCAACACTTGTGCACTGAAGACCGACGATTTGAGGGTGCGCTTCGGCAACTGCTTAGGGCGGTTGCTCATCTGATAGCCACTGGATCTAGTCATTCGATGATCTTACCTATCTGACATTGTTTGTAGAACTGGCAGGGCCTCTGTTTGGAGCGCAATGAGTGGCACAATTACAGATGATCCACCCGAACACTTAAAACCCATCCAATTCCAAACCTGCAAAACCGGCTCTCTATGTATAAAAAGTGTCACCGAATGTCAACTCCTGCAGTAAAGTGGCTGTTCGCAAAAGTATCACAACATAAATAGTTTAGTGGATGGAAAAAAACAAAGAAATCACCCAGGATGTTGATGTTTATCTGGTGTGTTTTTCCCCACATCTTAGTGTGGGGTTCTTCTTTTCTATGTCTCATCCGCCTCCTGCCGCCCGCTTCCCGCCGCCTCCGCCTCCGCCTCCTCCTTCCACACCGAGACAACCCACACGAGACAACACACACAGAGATCACACACACCGAGACAACACACACAGAGATCATCCTCCCTCCACACCGAGACAACACGTACAGAGACCACACACCGAGACAACACACACAGAG